>JAQFXM010001308.1:0-33773 GCA_034693345.1 Entomobrya multifasciata
AAAATGAGGCTTGCGTATACAGTGCTACGTTAAAATTGGAGTGTATTTGTTATCTAGAAGACTTGGAAGGGGTAGTAATGTCTACCCTTTTCTCATAAAGTAGTCTAAATCTAAAACGTGAAGGCAGCAAACAATAAAATTAAAAGGAACGAATCGCTTGTCATTTTACTGCCCTCTTCGGTATCTATATTGCCTGAAGCAATAAGTTGCAAATTTTTTTAGCGAAATGTTAACTCATATCATCTTGTGCGCAACAAAAGAAGGAAGGGTTGTTCTCATCAAATTGAATGGCAATCTGAAAAATTAGAGTTGGATTTTACTCCACTGTCAAATGTCCATATTGCATGTTTGTTCTTCGTTTTTGCAGCCTCTTGCCAGCCATGCATACCAACAGTTTATTATTTTGGCAGCCTCTTTATGCTCTTGTATTCTGTCTGTCTGATAGGCTAAAAAAAATTTACAACCCGGCAAGAGGCTCAATCGATTAGGAGATTGTAATTCATAAAAGTCTACCAAATCCTTTCTACTCATCTTGTCAAAATAATTAGCTTGCAGATATGTTACAGGTGCAGGTGTGCTAATGCTGCTCCTCAGACAAAGCCAATGAATTTGACTTCAAAAGAAAAAATATTTTCGCGTGTTTCCTTACGCGAAAATAGGTATAAATCTATTAAGCAAATGTACATTCAATAAATCTTCCTTTCCCAAATTTTCTCGCAAAAAATTGCCGTCTCCTTAAACACTTTAGACAATGCAAATCTTACTCTGATTGGCTGACAGATGACTGCATTGAAAATAAATGCTTCAGGCAGATTCCGGATGGGTAAAAAGCAAAAAAAAGGCTCCGAAAACAGTAACAAAACTACTTGATAAAAAGCTTCAACTGCACTCCAACTTAAAAACGTTTAATTTCGTTTTATAGTTTATGCATGTAAACTACCCATATAACATTCCCAACCACCCACGCAATGCATCTTGGACCATCTATCTAAATGATTCTATTTTATTATCTTGTGTCCACACTGCTTTGTGGATTGGATTGAATGCTTGTTACATGTCGATTTCTTGTCGTTTTCCTATTTGCGTTCTACATTTAGTAAGATTTGATGCTGCATCCATACGATATATCTTCCATCTCTGCCCTGCAAGTTGCACGTAAATGATTCATTTTTGATTCACAATTTGACAAGTTTAAGAAGGCAATTTTTTTGAAAAGTAAAATATTTCTTTTCACATTCATTTTTGTTCCTGCTCCTAATTATTAGGCTTGTAGAAATACATTTGGGCATTCTTAATAATTAATTAGACATCTTTTTTATTAATTTAAAAAGAGAGATAAAAAATTTCCTTATCATCACCACTTGATCATGGACATGTAACTACTGCATGTTTGGCTGAAACAACTTTGGAGAACCCCCAGTGTGCTGACTTTGGAATATTTTTTTAAACCCTAAATTAGTTATTAAAATTCCTTTTTGATGTTTGTAAATTTTATACTCATTTGGGATTGATCAAAAAGTAGTTGTGTGGATGTGGATTGTGGATGGATAAAATGTATTGAAAAACTCATGATTTTGGTAAGCATTTTAATTGCATCCTACTTTTCAAAAAGCATAGAATGCACATTAAGTAATTATGGCTAGACTGGATTTGACATAATATGATGGTATGCACCATGCATGCATAAGAGTGAAGATCTTGTTTTTTAGCTTAATCGTCTTGATCCCTGCGTGAATGAGTCATGTTCTATTTCTATTCTCAACATTTAGTGTTTGTTAGTAAGATGCACAGAAAAAGAAACGTTTCAATTCGTTTTAAATACACATTACCATGTGCCCAATTACCCAAACCACCCATGCAACGACGCAACACATCATCCGTCTGTGTGGCTGTGTACACGATACATGTATTTTTGATTTACAATTTTTACTTTACTTTGTGTATATTAAGTGCTTGCTATCTTCACATTTTTAGACTATTTGAATGTGAAATGGAAAAACGTTACTTAAGTAGGTGCACTATTAAGCTGTAAAGATGAAGGAGCAGAGAAATGCATGGCTGGCAAGAGTGTGCAAAAAAGAAAAAGAAAAATGGATTTTAAACAGTGCAAAATTCAACCCTAAACTATCATATTGCCATACAGTCAGATGAGAACAACCCTTTTTGTCTTTCTTATTTTCGTGCACAAGATGATACGAGTAGAACATTTCGCTAAAAATATTTCCAACTTATTGCTTGAGGCAATATAGAAACTGAAGAGGGCAGTAAAATGGCAAGCGATTCTTTCCTTTAGATTTTATCGCTTTCTGTCTCCACAGTTTTTACTACATAATGAGAGAAGGGAAGAAATTACTACGGAATTACACTGTAAAGCTGTAAAAATGAAAAAGCAGAGAAAATGCAAGATCATCTTTCATGCATTCCAATTACATTGAATTTTTGGGGCTACTTGAGACTCCGGACGACAAAAATTAACATGAGCAAAAATCTTTCTTTTTTCAATTAAAAATGAAGATTAATTAAAGATTGCCAATTGCAGTTCATTGCTTCACAGTAACGCTGATGCACTTTATTCTTTTGCTTCATCTCCTTTTCTTCTAGCTATTTCTTACACATCTTTTCACAATTAAAAAAGAGAAGTCAAGAAAAAGGAATTTAAAAACAGTTTACATTTTGATAGACAGTCAGAGAAGTCAAGTCACTCCGTCGTTTTGTCTATACCATGTCAGTAGACCGTTTAATGAGCTTCATAATAACTTAAATTATGAATGATAAAGATAAATATGCTGTGATATAATAAGCAACATCCATGCATATAATCTGCATGCAAACTTGCAAACAAACCTTTGCATTCTTTGTTACTTTACGGTATAAAACAAAATTGTTTCTTATTTTAAAGGTCAACTTTAAAAATTACTTGAATTATAAATTACTACAATTTCCTCATAAACAATCGACCCGAGTTGTGGGTCTAGGGGCTAAAGCTCTGAATTTGGGCAGATGAAGTCGCGAGTTCGATTCTTGCCAACGGTAGAGGTTTTTTCTAGACAAGGGACTCCGGTTCCGGTAGTCTTCTCTGTTAATCTCTGTAACGCTCCAATTTTAGTACATACGATACTAGCAAATATTGTTTTTTACATTTTTTTTCTTCATTTTACTCAAAAAATGTAATATTAATATTTTATCGAAAAGCTAGTGTGAAAACATCATTCAAAACTTTACACAAACAATTAAAATTCGAAATAATTAGCAATCTTTTTTTGCGTAATCAGTTAAATTTAATGGCATAATATTATCAGTCATTAAACTATAAATGTTGCTAAAATACGTGTACAAAAATACTATTCAATTTTTAATAGCCAAAAACAACTATCAATAAAGTTATTAATGTTACATACTTGATTAGCTATCTTGTATCCCATGCCAATCTGCTCAAGATTATTTTTAGAATTTTTGCATTTAATTTTGCCGTTTTTTTTCTTTTTCTCCCCCTTTCCTTTTCCTCTATAAAAAGTTGTTTTCTAGTAAAATAACCACAAGAAAAAAGAAATCTGTTTGTTTTTGGAATACACTACGCAATATCTAATCTTTCAATAAGTTAATATGAATCAGTTCATTCATCATCCATATCCATCCATATTTTGCATAGATTGTCATATAACAGAACACTAAAAAATATGTAATACAAGGCTATATAAAAGTCAATGGCCATAATATGTGATGTGATATGATGGCTATTTATGTATGCAAAAAAAAAGTTTATTTGTTATTTTTTTAAATTGCGTGGACATCTGCGTCATTGTAATAACCGGTAAATATTATTTACTTTTTGAGTATTCTCATGAAATTTTGTTTTGTAGGATTTCATGATGACTTTGCACAATTTTGCTATAAAAAACTTGCATTTTAAGTATTTAGCTGAGAAGATTCACTAAACTAACCTAGTCAAACTTTTTTCCAACCAAACTTAGTTTTTACTGCAAATCATTTTCAATTTACTTTTACTGTAAATTGTAGATTACTGGCCCATTTAATCCAAGCACTACTTATAATCCAACAACTCATCTTTGCTTAGCTCTATTATTAGGTAGAACTACAAACTGCAACTGCCACTAATATTAATTGGCATGCATAATTATATAATGTAAACATAAAATGGTGAATATTGTGATTGTTTAATGATGATGACCTCCATTGACTAAAATTTATATTAATTTTTAAAAACACGTGTTTACAGAAGAATAATAAACCGTTTTGACAATGAAAGGATTGCAGTTTAATTTATTAATGCGAGACGACTTTTTAATGAATTTTTGAAGATGACGATTGTCGCATATTGCCTCATGTTTTAAAAACCATTTTTCTTTAAATTTATTTCAGGTTTAATTGTTTTGCACTTTTAAAACATGCAACGTAGCAAGAGAGATAGTTTGGCTGCTGTGGTCATTAGCATATTTTTTTGGAGATAGCAGATTTGAGTCTATTCAAATGAGTTTGAGAAGAGGGATCGATATTCCTCTACCTTTTTTGGATTAGAAGAACGTATAAAAATCAGGATGTGACTTTTCTTTTCTTGTCTATATTTTAGCGTTGTATATATTTTTAGCGTTGTAAATTGTAGCTTGGCTGTGTTAAGTTGTGGAGTGCTGCCTGCATGGTCATTGGTCATTAGTGGTCGTTTGTGATTTTAGTATGCTTTTTTGAAGAGTGCTCTGTGCATTTCTCATTCCCATGTCTGAATCGCACAGCCAAACACATCCATTTCTTTTTGGGTCTGATCCCTCTGAAATAATTAGGACATTTCTTTGTTTCCAGCGAAATTGAGTGCAAATAAATACGTAGACATTTATAGTCTTAATTAATTATACACAACTAGCGGAACCCGTGCAAGCAAGCTTGCATACAGGCTAGGTCACGTATGAAGATGACTTTTTTAAACACATGTCCTCCTAAATTCGGAATGATTTCCGCTTATTAGGGACTATTGCCTTCAGTTTGGGGCTATCGCCCTCAATTCGGGGACTATTCCAATTCTGTAGTGACTATCAATGCTGTTTCGGAGATATTCCCCTTATTTCGTGGCTATTGCCGTTAATTCCCGTCCGTTCCCATTTTGAGGGTGCTCTGGAAAATGGAATTTATTTAAATATTATGTTGCACAATTTAATTCGACGGTATACACTTGATTCGCTTCAATGTAGCTTCAATGGAATTCGTCCCATACGCAGGAGCAGTGAATTTTTCACGCAAGTCTTAAAATTACGTAATAAAATCATAATTTACACAAATGCTTGAGCATAAATGAATATACGTAAAATTACGTAATTGTAGCAGCTTCCATTCTTGCTTTAATGCTTACGCTATGCTCTACATGCTTATTGATCGCGGAAAAAAGGTGGGTCACAAAAGTGTCAAATTAATTATGAAGAAAGCATATTTTAAGGTCAAACATTTTGATGGGACATCTACATCGCACACGCTACATGCCAGAAAAGATTTGAACACCTAAGGTCCTTTTGTTCTTCCGCAAAAGGGTCCGGAAGGAGATACGAAATCCCATATTAAAAGGACATAAGCTAACATAAAAAAACAACTAAAGTTTTATAGATAGTGATACATCCTGATTTTAATGCAGAAGTTAGCAAAAATACACAATGTATTTTTCTAAAATATTTTGGTGTCCTTTGTCACATAAAATTTATTATGGCATCACCAATCCGACATAGCTTTAGATTTCAACTGTTTTAAAACCAGGAGTGTATGTATGAATTTGTGGAAAACATAAAACCGTCAATCAAATAATATCTATTGTAATGCAATAATCAAAGAAAGATTTGTATTTATATTTGAAAATATATAATTTAGAATACATTAGTTTAATTGGTTGCATTCGCATTTCGCATCGTAATCACCAAACTAGTGAAGTAGTATTTGTTTTTTTATTTAAATAATACAATGAGAACACACATAAGTTTGCACACATACAGAGAACACACACACATATGCATATACCCAAAGTTTCATTGCCTGGATTGACAAAACTAAACTAAATATTTTTTTAGACTATGTTGTATTTAAAAACCAAGCAACATCATATAGAAAATACTGTACCCAATACCCGGATGTCTACAGTCGACCTACCTACACGTTGTCAGTCAGCAAACAGTAATGATGATAAGTAGGCAGACCATAAATATTAAATAAAGCGATCGAAGGGTTCTTATTAGAAATATAAATAACTGGAAAATTGGCTAATAAACAGTTAAGAATAAAACGACACAGAAACTATATAACAGACCATAAATAAGCCATAAATATATTTTTAGCTAAATATCCGGAAAAGGTAGAACCGTTCATAGAATAAATGCCATATACATTCAGCGAAAGACAGAAATTCACTTCAAGCTGCATTGAGCAATATTTCTCCTATAAACAATAGTAATATATAATAATATCAGTATTTTAAAATAACATAGGAACTTATGATCATGTTATTTGTTTTTTATTGGTAGACCTTTTTTAGTTCTTAGTAATGATTAAATTATGACACTGATATTGTAAGCATGCATACACGCACATATTCTGTACAAAAAACTCGATCTTTTTTATTTATTTGTATTTAAACACGTGACATCAATAATTGTAGTACTATATCATATAGATATACAATATAGCAATCAAATAATCATATCATCATACACTTCACTTTTCCCATCACATATGATACTTATGTACATATAGTTTACCTACTACATGTGAACTATAGTGCAGATTCAGTGTAGAAAGTTGGTATACCAAAAATATTGATACTTGCCATGCGACAAATTTTGTACAACATTTTTATTGCTTTATCTTTTATTCATCATGATTGGAATGGAATGAGTACATGTATATTATGATGATGAATAAAGTGAGTGCGTGTTTGAGAATTTTGTATTTCTTGTATATATGTATGAAAGAAAAAATTCCACAGACAGCTTACGACATGTGAATTCAAGGACAACTCAATAATATTATTAATGCTTGTTGAATTTATTTAGTTCTTATACCTACTTGTTATTTTATTGGTATTCCTTCATCACATTTTTATCAATTTCATGGTTGATTGTACATGCCATACATGTAGTATCCATATTTAAGAGATTGAAAACTTACTCAACTCAGGAGAAAATCAAATTGTACTTTAGGCAATGTAATAACGTTCAAACTTTAAATAGAAAATATGTATATGTGATACAAAACCAACCAAATGCAATTCTAAAAATTTGATCCATTTTAGTTGGAATCTATTTTAATGTATATAGTTAGGTTTGGGGGAATGAATATGAAGAAAACGTGACATGGAAAGTATACGAATTACATGCATGCATACATTCCACAATACACGGTTCACTGATGACACATCCCAAAAATAACTTTTCACAAGGTTTTGATCCTTCTCATATCATGTATGCTTATGAGTTTCAGATAATTCAAAAGGCAGAATGAACTAAGCATATGCTATGTAGACATACGTGTACATTCTGAATTTCAAAGAGCTTTGTATTTTGGAACTTTCGAACGCATAAACCCAAAACAATTATAGAGGACAAAAAAATTGAATCTGTTGGAAAATATCTTGTACAAAATGTCGGCTTCATCCTCCTCAATTCGTGGAATTGGAAAGGAAAATAATTTGGTTAAAGTGGCAGTGGTACAAGCCGCCCCAAAAATATTTGATGTGGCAGGTACCCTTCAGAAAGTCAAAGCACTTTGTTCACAAGCTGCAAAGCAAGGTGCAAAATTAGTGCTATTTCCGGAAGCATTCATTTCCTGCTACCCTCGAGGGACAAATTTTGGTGTAATCGTTGGCAGTAGAACTGCTGAAGGACGAGACTTGTTTCGAAAATACTGGGAAAGTTCGGTAGACGTTCCGGGCCCAGTAGTAGACCAGCTTTCACTAATAGCTAAGGAATGCGTCACTCATTTGGTAGTTGGTGTGGTGGAAAGGGAAGGGGGTACTTTGTACTGCACCGTACTCTTCTTCAATGACCATGGTGACTACCTTGGCAAACACAGAAAACTAATGCCCACTGGAGCAGAGAGACTTTGCTGGGGTTTTGGTGATGGCTCCACGCTGGGTGTATTTGATACAACCATTGGCAAAATAGGGGCGGTCATTTGTTGGGAAAATTATATGCCAGCGTTGAGAATGTCCATGTACGCCAAAGGTAACTAGCACACGTCACGCAAAATAAAATAAAACATGTTTCATGTTTACTACTATTATTACTATTTTCATCAATTTTTGACAAACAAATTAGATGACTTTTACCTGCCGTGTATGTTTTTTTTCCTTTCTGTCTTCCTTTCTCTCTCTGTCTCATTCCCTATCTTGATGTACAACATGTACATCAAACAATTGTATACTTTTACGTGCCCACTTGCTGTACGTTTACGTAACAACAAAGAAAATCAGTGAAACTCTTTGTTCCACAATTGAAAGTATAAAGTCACAAATGGAACCTGCTGATTATTATTGGATGTAGAGAACTTTCTAGCATGAAAATCTCTACTCTATGCTTTGCAGTTACCAATTTTATCAAATGTAGGAAAACTTTGGAAAAAAATGTCATGATGATGATGTCGTCGTCATGTAACCTGTGTAAATATAGTTGAATGAGCTGAATAGCTCAATGCCTGAACAATTTCCTCTTGTTCTCTTCATCAGAATGCACTCCTCTGCTCCACTTTCCCGTTTCCTTTCTTTGTAATACTCACATTTGTAATTTTGTTTCAAAAAAGGAAACTCTCGTGAAGCGGGGCTCATTGTTTTGTCGTTCCTATTGTTACTTAGAGTGTTCAGCTTGTTTACTGTTGTACGGTTATTTCTGTTTTACCTGGTATTTTGTTGTATGTGTAGGAGTACAAATCTACTGTGCACCTACAGCAGATACCCGTGATTCCTGGTTGTCGACAATGAGACACATTGCTATGGAGGGCCGGTGCTTTGTTCTAGGCTGTAATCAATTTCTTCGCAAGAGCGACTATCCATACAATTTTCCGTCTGAGTACGACGAGAAACCTGATGATTTTGTGGTTTGTCGTGGAGGAAGTTGCATTGTCAATCCACTTGGAGAAGTTATTGCTGGGCCCAATTATGAGGGAGAGGACATTCTCTTTGCGGATCTGGACATGGATGACATAATCAGAGGAAAGTTTGATTTTGATGCTACTGGACACTATAGCAGACCGGATGTGTTTAGAGTTACGGTGAATGAACAGGAAACTAAGGCTGTTGCCGTAACCAACAAAGGCACAACCTCTGTAGCTTCCAGTCTAGAGGGCCAAGGTGATTCTTCGTAGAAAGGGCAAATCAAATTAGAGCCATTTCAATTTCAGTCTCAGAGGCTTTTCAACGTCGTCGTTGTCCAATTTATCCCCATCCTTTTATCAATTCTACAGAATGTTTTTTTCTAATCACATTATTTTCTCTATCTTTCTTGATCAGTCTTCTTGATCACAATGCTGTATACTTATTTATGGAATGAAAAATAATAATAAATGAACAAGACAGGTACCTGTTATATGTATTTTACAATAATGTTCAGTTTGTTCACCAAGTCTCCTTTGTAATGTTGGTCATTATTCATTTTTTATTCAAGCGTCTTAGAAACTCAATTTTTAAAAAGCTTTTCATGGAACATTGAGATATACTTCGGCCAAGTAGAGTATCATGTAATTATCGGGCAAAGCAGCAAAGTGCACAATAATATGCATGACAACGTAGCCCAAAATGAGTTTACAAATTGTCGAGGCAGATTGCAGACTTCGTTAAATTTTCATCTTGTTAGCCCTTTGAAAATTTAGAATGGCCTACACACTCTCACGACACGAGGAACAATGCAATCAAGACTATAATAACAAAATGACTCTCTCGTTCTCACATAAAATGAGAGTAGGCAAGGGTGAATGGTCAATGTGGCATGTTATGTCCGGCTACCACCACCTAACGTTCAATCGTTTTATACCATTTTCGTTTAATTGTTTCGTTTGAAGCTGAAATCGTATGATTTTACTCTTTATAATGCTCCCATGATTTAATGCTTAAGTAACAATAACAATACCAAAGACATTTTGCTAACTGACTTAGGTGCAAGTTCTAAATTTTAAGTTTCTTAACTTTCTAACTAACTTAAAAATACCTTAACTTTCGGGTGAATTAACTGCTACTTGCAGCTTCTAACTATTTCAAAAGGCTCGTTAAGCTCAAAGATAATCTATTATTTAGTAAAGGAGATTTCGTTTTGTGTTACTTGATTTTAAACCGAGAGACTGCATCAAAAAACGCATAAAAGGAACAAAATAACGACACTGATCTTTTTGTCTCCAACTTTATTTCGCCTTGGATTCCCAAATCGGATTATTTCACAATATATGTAAGTATACTCTAACTGTATACCGGTTGAGCCGTCAGTCAACTGGTGAGCAAAATGAGCCTACGTTTTTCTGTGCCCTTCCATTTTTCAAGATTAAGTTCGTGTTTAGGAATAACACAGGTCGAAACCTAGATACGACCCTGGGTAATAAAAAAATGTACATTATTTTCGCTCCCTTTATGGAGCATGTTTCCAGCCGACTTGGAGTGTTCCAAGTTGAGTGTATGTACTATTTATATTTCATTTTCTACCTTCAACCTTTTTACATGTCTGTTCCATATAAAATACAATATTAACACAAGTTTTACATTTTCATACAGGTTATAATGATACTTAAATGAAAGCATCCAGGAACAAAGCGATTCCGAAAGTTTTTTTCTTTAGAAAATCTTTTTAAATCATTAAAAATGTTTAAGTTATAAACTTGCTCAAAGAATAAACATAATAAAGTATCGGTTCAAAGATTGTTTTAAAATTGAGCAAGTTTTGGCATGTTGACAAATAAAAAAAATGAATATTGTTGATAGATCTCATTATTTCGAAATTTCAGTTTTATATATTCTTCAAGTTTTCCTGCATAAAGTTACGGTAATTTGTCCTTTTGTGGTGGTGGTGTGGTGACGACAAGCTTTTCAAAGAGAAAGATGATGTGCTAAAACCATACGATGAGGTTACATGTAAATATCTCATTAAATTCTGGTTTTATCTTAACAAACCATTTTGTCGTAACAGTAAAAAGGTATAACAATCTTTCACAATGACAATGGTAGTAATACTGATTGTGTTTTCATTTCTTTTGTATCAATTCCAGATTCGTACTGAGCTTGGTAACAGCCAACATATTAATCTCAAGTATAATCGCTCCACTGATGCTCTTTGAAAACATTCTTAATGATTACTTCCTCTTGCCGTGCATCTCTGATGTGATATCAACAGTATCCAGTTCTGTCATATTTAGCGCCGTCTTTTCCACCTTTCTCATAGCAACAGATAGATTTTACGCCGTTACCAGTCCACTTCATTACTCCATGACCATTACCCGGAGTCGGAGTCAAGTAATGATTGTGCTAGCATGGCTGAGTGGAATCGCTCTCGCACTTCCTTATATTCTTCTATGCACCATTTCCCATCATGCCAACCTCCAACGGAGTCTTCATATCATTTTCACTGTAATGCAAACGACAATCGGCTATTTTTTCCCGTTTGTGGGTCTCTGTTGGCTGTATCTCCGAATGTACCATGCAGCTCATCGAAATAGTGAGAGGACAAGAAAACACAGCATTTCTGGAGAGCTCCTTACCGTAATGGATGGATCCACAAGTGTGATTCCTCAAGGGATTGATTTTCTCACCCATTATATGAATCCATTCACTCGAGCCCCTATGGCTGGAAGTGTCCAACCCGTGGTAAATCCTCATCAGGACAGAAACTCGATCGGACAAATTGTTCCCGTGGTCGTAAAGAAAACAAGGAGGCGTAGCAGTAACGGTAGCTCATCATCTTTGCTCTTTCGGGAAGAGGGCCGTGCCATAAAAACTGCATTTTTTGTGCTAGCCAGCTTTTTCGTTTGTTGGACCCCACATTTTGTACTCATGCTAATCAATGAGATGACAGACTCTCCTACAAATATACACCAGTACATTGTCTACGACAACATTACAATTATGGAGATGGAATCGTCACCTTTGTCTGCAGAAATGATGGTGAGTGGCAAAGAAATGGATGTCGGTATGAGTGCTGCGGCGCAACATCAGCAATTTAACAATCATCCCAACAATAATAGCTTTGCATCCTCCTCCTCATCAGTGTATGGATCTGATTGGGCAAAGTTTCTGGGAGTTTTTGGAATGCTCCTTTCTTCCGTACTCAATCCGTTCATTTATGTTTTCCGTAACAAAATTGCCTGTGAAGAGATATCACGACTACTTTATGGACTATTTGGTTTCAAATTACTGTCCAAAGAGGAGCATTTTAACAATCATCACCCGAGCATGCACAAGGATAAAGAGCGAAAGGCATCAGATAATGGGAGTGGAGGCGGGGGAGGAACCACTCATTCTGTTATGAGTAACCAACCTACTCAATATGATAACGACGGTTTACCCTCGGATGTGGTTGACTACCAGCCACGATACTCGCCCTGCATAGGCAAAAGTCCGAAACGATCCTCAATGAAGTCGTTAACGCCCCAAAGCTCTATTAATTCAACAATGACTAATTGTAACAGCTTGAACGGAGGTGGTCTTCCTACTGACTCACCAAGTGTGGGCTCTGCACACGCTCACAGTGACGCCGCTCATTATCACAATCATCATCATCATATATCCTTTTCAAATGGACGTCCTTCAAAACCCCCATTCCTCCGATCTTTGACTTTACCAGAACAACAAACACAGCCACGAGTAAAGTTCCCTCCAAATTTAACACGCCAAAAGTCGTACGCCTCTTATCGACCGCCGCCCACACACGGGTCTGGGCCACCATCTACTGAAATTACTCCAGCGATTTCTAAACGAGCAAAATTTGTAAGACAGGATTCCGTCTGCAGCATACTGTCTAATGACTCAGTTTTGATGATATGCTCAGAGGATGGAATGGAAGTTGGACCCCTTGGAATTCTTAACCTTGGCTTATCCTCGCAGCCCCCATTACTACCAAATGGGGTTTGTGCAAGAGGTGCCGCTGTTGGTAGCACAATTACGAGAGTTCCAGAAGATGACAGCGAAGAAGAAAACTTTCCCATCAAAACTTGCAGTAATAGCATTCAAGGTACACCCGTAACCAAATGCTACCTCCGCCAAGACTCCAATTTCAGTGATGCCTCTCATAGAACCAATGACAGCGGCGTGGTGCTTTCCTCTGTTTGCTCGTACTCTGCAAAGCAAAGTGACACCTGTAACAATAGCAGTGGCAGTGGGAGTAGCAGCTTTACACCGGAACGCTGTCGAAATACTAACTTGCGTCAGTTCTCACCATCTTGCTCTCCAGGCAGTCAGCGAGCTCAGTCTGACCATCGTCAGCCACCGCAGCATCAAAATCCCTTTTGTAAATCCAGAGATAATTGTACCATAGTTCATCAAGGGAATCATCACAGTGGACTTTCACATACTCATTCTCAACATCAGCACAGCGGCAGAAAATATTGCTGCTCCTCTACCACAAACACGATTGCGCTGGTCAACAACAATCAACAGCATCATCAAGAGGACTGTACTCAAAGTGATTCCAGCAGTCGGTTACTAGTTTCATCCTCACCAGTATCACTTTCTCCTCGAAGTAGTCCAATTCTATTGCAAACATCTATATAAACATACCATGTATTAAGTAATATACGACTACATAACCGTTTCAATGATAACAACGTAAAAAATGAGTAAGGTATAAACAAAATGGTAGTAGAGCTAAAGTATTTTTAGTCACACAAAATGATCGTTTTTTGCGACAATTGTGCGTGCAAACGTAATAATAGCGCACGCAACAAGATTTTGTTGATCTAATTATTTTTTTATTGAAGGCATCATAACACAAAACTTGAAACTAAACAAGTAAAAATGACGCATTCCACGTATTACGAAATGGTTGAAATCGATAATCACCGTAACATATTATCATTATAATGAGCATTACTCGTGGTAGGATAACTCGTCATCATCCAGTTCTTTGAGTAATAGTTATACTAACATATATTATATGTTCATAGATTACATTTCACTGTGTCATAAGCTGAAAGGATGCCAAATGTCAATGAGTATACAATCCTTAATTTGACGAGGACTTTGACTCTATATTATACATTCTCTGACTGTGATTCTGAAATGCCAGTAAACGGAGCTAGATTTACAAAATCATACAAAATGTTTGTCGATTTACAAAACATGATGACTGTGCATTGTTACATTGAATGTTTCGTAATAAATAAGTAATATTGTAAGGATTAGGATAGAAAAAGTAGTTTAAGCATTTAATGATTTTAACCATAAAACTTTTAACTAATAAGTTAACTGCAAACGTAGGCATGAGATGTTGTTATTTGCTCTGTTGCTAGGTGCGTGTACTTCTTTCTGCTATAAAATTACCTGGTATTTGTGATAATATTAAACTACACACGATAATATATATACAATATTGATTGAAAACACATAGGTATCAAAGTTTTTGGGATAGTAAAAAGGATTTAATGTAATGTGTACCTTTCCACAGAAACTTTATACGTCATTGCTTTATTATTTTGTATGTAGGTAAGTAATATGCATGCATGTCATCGTCATATGCATACTAGTACATACTTATTATGGGAATGTGATGTGATGTAAGTATAATAGGGAGAAATTTAGTATTATATATTTGAAATGTATAGACAAAGATAGTATTACGATTGAAGGAAACATTTTAATGGCTTGGTGCTCCTACATGACTTTGACGATTCGAAACATAATTGATTAGACAAGAACGTTATTTGGTTAAAACACATATATTATTTCACTGGTTGATAAAACCACTACTCATGAAATACTGACTGAGTTTCAAAAGTACTTACATGTATATAAAATCTATTATATGCATTTATTATTTGTGAGGCTAAATAGTTAGGTTCCATTAGAAGACTATAAAATTAATGGCTTCTATAACGGTCTTAGATTTGTGCATAGGTATTTAACTGTGGTAACCAGAGCCATTTAAAGATTCATGTAGATTTCCGTCGTTCTTCGTTTTGTGGTTGCACACGAGGCATATTTAGGTACAAAGTGTATACATGGATTATGCTATCTTTTAAATTGTGATTGCTACCGTTATTGTCTTCTTTTTACGTCACAATTGGTATGACCTTTGGTGATTGTTTTCCACTTTGACCACATATGTATGTAACTATACAACAACATGAAATGGTCGTGTGTAATAAAAACAAACAGAACCTTGCCCGGAACCTTTGCAACAAATTGAAAAAGATTGGGGAAAAGAAGATAATGATGTAGCCAACGCGGAAATGCATTCTAGACCATTATAGTGGACCTTCTATGTAGAAACTTCTTTAATCCTGTGTGTCCTCTCAGTAATTTCAAAGGGGATTTTTTGGCGTTATAGGAAGTAGAAGTAACTACCCATAATTACTGCATTATTATTTTAGTTTTATAGCCAAGTTTCTTTTCGTAGCTTCCTCTTTCAGTTCAAGTCAAGAAAATGGTTTGTTACTTATTTCAACGAAACATAAGGTGATAGGTGAATGTAGTATGGCATAGGTGAAAGTTGTAGCATGGCGGTGGTGGTGGTAATGGTAATATCAGGGAAAGTAAAAGATCACTCATAGGATGCAGGGTTCACTTACCTACTGTAACCCACAATCCACCAAAATTTTGAGGCTTTTGACTATGCGACCAACTGGTGTAATGATTCAATAAAACACATTGCATCAAGCTAATGCAGAAGAAGAAAAGGCATTATTGCAACCGAAACAAGTAAACGTGCTTTGCCTGAGGTAGAAAGTCGCTTTCGGTTTACATGAGTTGAAAGGAATGTATCGCTGCGCGCTGCTGTGGCATTAGGGGTGCTGGAATTGGAAAGCAGGAAAGAACGGTGTCAACTTTAGCCAAGGATTCTTCTTCACTTTGTTCGGCTAATGCTGATGCTGATGGTCAGAGAAAGTGAGTGAGGGATATGATATGATCTGATCTGATATATGTACCTAATGTATGTAATGATAATATATGGATTTCACCAGCCCCTACACACAACACCAAAAAAGTACAATTTAGCTTCCATGTCACGAAATACTGAACAAAGCTGCCAAAATTTTATGAAGAAAAATAACTGCCCGCTGAGGAATACTTAGATAACCATAACAATAGCTTATGGCAAATATAGCTTCCATATCATTTGCTTCCTTAGTCTCAAAGAAATCATGAGTATCATCCCAAGTGCACATTTCCACATTACTAAAATAATGTTAATGAATATCAAAACCAAAGCAAACGGTCAATACAGTTTTGATGACTAACTTGTGTCCATAATAATTTATATGTACCATACCATATATTTTAGAATGAATGCATAACAGACACTTCATACACCTCTGACTTTCACCAAATGAATGGCAGCAATTTCATTGAATGCCAAGTCTAAACTAAAACGAACCTGATTCTGAAAGAAAGCAACTAAAGTAAGCTTGAATGTAGGTTGTAGTCTATATTTATTTAGTAATCTTCTTCAGAGAAAAGTATATAATCTTTGTAGTGAGCTATAACCAGAAGTTGCGTAGGGAAAGATTATAAGTTACGGACACTAACACAAACATGGAGTCTACTATTTATGATGAAAGTCCAAAAATAATGGCATTTTATTTGCTGCTTAAATCCCACTTTATCATTTATTTCTATTTAGTTGTTTGTGTTTCACTTTATTAGTGTTACTGTACCATACACAAGACGACTAGAACGTGTGGGCAGACAAGAGACTAGGGACTTAAGCTTGTAACTTTTTCAAGGTTACTAAATGCCAAGTTTGAACGTAGTTACTACACTTCAACAAACACACGCATCAGTGAATTCAAAATAAGTTGAAGGTTAAATTTTAAAAAAATTACATTTGAAGTACAACTAACATAATTGGAAATCAGTATTAGCAAACCAAGCTTTGCGCATAAAAGGATTTGATTTACTAGATCATAAAGCGTGGCATGACTATCATCATCTTTATCTTATTTTCAAATGGGATTGTAAACCACCATTACCTATCCATTGTAGCTAACATATTATTAAACTAAATATTTTTCAAAATTAAAATCTTAAATTGGCTTGAATCCATCACCACCGTACATGATACTCTTATCTTTAAGTTCCCATGTAATGCAGGCTATCCATGTATTCGATTTTCTCCAACTTGGATTGTTCTACTAATTAAAAAGCTGATCAACTCTGATATTACAGTATGTGTGTCATAATGTCATGTCAAGCTTACTTTTTACTCACAATAAGCAACTTGTGCAGATGACGGGTAGAAAAGAAGGAGCGTATATTTTATACAATAGGACATATTTAGAAAATCTCCAACCAACTCTGTTGACGAATTATGTATGTATCGGCAGATAATTAAATGCTATAGCAATGTAATGCCATTATCGCTCCATGCTGCTGCATATTCATTTATGTATTTTATAATATTTATGGAATATTCCACAGTAAACATAACACAATTCTGACTTTCTTACGTATATAAATTTATTATGAAACGTATTTTTGAAATTCATTCTGGATGTTCTTGAGTTGATCGACTTTTCCGAATTTCCTGAAAGTTCTTTAAAATGATACTAAAGATTATTTCTTAATGTATGCGTCAAAACAAGTAAGTTATCAGGAAATGTAGTACGTAATACTTATTATACTGTATATAATAGAATACATGTAATGTAATTTTTGTTCAAAAGTAAAATATTGAATATAGTGAGAGAGATTATTATGAGACTCAAGAAAACTACTATAAGGCATTGTAAATGATTTTTCTGCGTATCTGTGAAGTCAACATCAAACGAAATCATTAGAAAGAAGCACTCCTATTTCTGCAAACAAAAGAAAGTGATAGGAGTCCTTTCATGATTGAGATGACGTTGTCATTCCCTTCCTGTTTTTTCATATCTCTTAATAAATGGTATTCAGTAGGTAGTGTGTGTAATCTTACGATTTAGGTCCAAGATGCTTCGTTATCTTTATATGAAATTCTCAGTAGTTTTAGTAGAGTGGGTGGTCAACTTCTAAATTTTTTGAATTAGGGATAAGATTACGCAGTTTGTCTTTTATATTCACTTCAACGGATTGCATATTTCAAATTATTAGCTGTCTTGATGTCTTTCTTGAGCTAATAGACTTCCTGTTTCCTTGGTTGTTTTCATGAGTAGTGATTATACATTATAACTTGCATATATGACGATTCTGCCTAAAAGGCCTTACAATTTCTTTAATATTGATGGGAATAGTATCGAGGTTCTGGATTCCAGAGTTGTTTAATATACTTACAATACTGAACAACAGTGCAGTGGTAGTAATTTCTCTTCTTCCTAAAATTCAGCTTTCATATAACATGGTTAAGTACCTGTATTTTGTAACATTAGAAAACATATTATGCATAAATTTAAATATAGTTTAAAAGATTTCTAAACAGTTTAGATAGACAAAATGGATGTGATGATAATGTACCACCAAACAAATATAACCTGACCTATTTTTCAAGTTGTGAGATTCGTACATGATAACATTATATTGCAGACGCTGGCGTTGTCTAATAGTAGTAAATAGATGTAACAAAGTTAATTATGCGTATTTCCAAATATTGTTAAATTAAATTATAAATAAACTCAGTAAATTTAATAAGAAATCGAATATATACAGGTGAATAAAAAATTGTCTATTTATAGAGAATACTTTAAACATCTTTGGGACCTAAAATGCACCAAACTTCCGATAAAAGGTTTTTAAAATATCTGTTATCCATGTATAATATACCTTTTGTAAAACGGACTGCTACTGGTACTGGTACTCTACGATATGTATGGGTAATATAAATGTAACTATTTCACATAATAAAGTAATGATTCGGGTTGGGGGAATTAAAGTAAAGTAAAAACAGTAGTAGCATGAGAGGTGATGACAACTATTTTTGCTACGTACAAAATAAGTAAAAGGGACGTTAAAAAGTTGAGGGTGGGTGTAAAAGTGCATTTTTGACTGGATATTTTTAGTGTTTTGAAAGTAATTAGAGTGTGTAAAAGATTTCGAAATTTGATTGTTAGAGAAAGCCAACTTGAGAACAGAAATAAGCTTTAAAAAATAATTGCATACATTTAAATATGAGGAAATTTGTACTTCTTCTATTAAACGCCTCCCTAGTTTAAGTTCCATTCTTGGAATAAAATTTCCCGTAATTGTATAGCATAAGAAAGAGTTTTCCATTTGGTAGATATGTAGCACATATAAATGTATACATTTATCAATACGATTAATTCTACCTTGTCAAGTGGCCATTTGGAAGATAATGGTAAGCTGTTTGGAGGTCCAAAGGTAACTAAGAAGACGTTAAAATGCGTTAGTTGGAGGCACGTAAAGAAAAACGTCAAATAATAAGCAAAATTAGAACCTTGAACTCTTCTATAGCTGCCGGGAAGTTGCGATTTACGACATCTCAAAAACTTTTAATGTGTGTAAAATAAATATGTTGATGATAAACTGTATTCAAGTAATAATAAAATAATTTCTGCCATATTTTCATATGTTACATGTACTCGAAACGAAGTAAGCATTGTCGATAAAGTGTAATCTAAAGTAGTACTTAAACACCAAATTATGTGTTTAAGATCAATAGTTTCAATGGACTGTGAAATATAATATCGTCGGGGAAACAAAATCTCTAAAATCCCATTCGCTACTTCTAATTCGCGAACTTAAATTGTAGAATTCAAGGCATCCATTTTACCTTAAAATCCATGATGGGTTTTGATGCGACAGCACGTTACTCAGTGTTCATGGTACCTTTTTTATATCACTATAAGAATTTTGTGCCACTCTCCCTGTGTACGATACTGTGGGCCATCTGCCAAATATTTATAAATGCTTTTCAATTTTTAAAAAATCACATAAATTGAATATTTAAAAATGTACATATATCGCACAACCGTCACACACAAGTATTTATATATAAATTGAGTACCTATATTATAGCGTGGCAGGTATCAAAAAAACTACTGGTCACATTTATTGTAAAATTAGATCTAACGAAATACATGCTGATAAACAAACATGCCAAATTAGTGATGTTACCTAATATACTAGTTTGTAGTTGTTTCTACTTGTAACGAGCAAGTATGATACTTAATGAACTTAATGTAAATACTTATAATCATTTAATGAATTAATTTTAAATAGAAATCGATTGATTAGTTCTAGTCGATTAGTTTCTATGTTGATTGTTATGCGGTGTTAGTCGAAAAATTTAAAAGCATGCGAAAACAACGGGTTTTGTAAAACTTGAATACTTCTGTGTAAAGTAATTCTATGTTATATTATACGATGGGTGCTTTTACTGTTAAAACGACAAATGAAAAATAAAACAATGTTATCCTTGTATGTACCTTCTACAAACTAAAACGAGAATAAAGAACTGTCCTTGGAACTTGGAATTGACATTGTTGAGGTATCTGTGCTGTACAAAGTCATGACCTGCCTTCATTACAGCGTAATTTTTCAATCTAGCAGTATGTAATTTAATTTTTGCTTCTCTAGGAATATGCATTTTCTTCCCAGTAGTAGCAACGCAACGGTTCCAACGTTTGCATGGAAATGTTGCAAAACGTGTTTGAACGTAACGATCTTTGAAGTTCTACTTGTTGGCATAAAGGAATCTGTCTGGATTGGCGTTGCATTGTTTAAACATAGCTAAGCATAACTTCAAAGTCCTTCATCCTAAGATCTTTGAGCAGGATTCAAAAATTGCGACGAACAGTTTAAGAAAAGATCGACTTACCCATTACTGCATTTCAATAAAAAGTTAAACTCGCGTGACTTACCATTGCCCAAAGCATTACTGCACAGAATTTCTCATTTTATTTTACCAAGTACCATATTCTTTGTTTCACGCAATGCCAATTTTAATTGTGTCCGTTTTGAATTTACCAACGTGATACGTGTTAAGAGCTCTCGCACGTGAAATTTAAAGTATCACGTAATCACGTGGTTCCCTAAAACATCCCATGGAGAAAACCTGTACCGTTCTATTTCTAGAATGTATGTATAAAGGGGGTTTCCGGTTTCGGATTATTTTCGTTCTTTGCAACACCCAGTTGAAAAAATAATGATGTACATGAAACATGATGACCCAGTCTTATGCTTAATTGGAACAGCACAAACGTTTATATAATCTTTTTTTGAATCACGTAAAATTTCATGATTGCAAACTTATTTTGTTCAAAATAACTCGTAAAATTGGAAAACAGCGACCAGCTTTGAAATATTGCTTCCCGAATATATGAAAATATATGGTTACAGTTGCACAATAAAAGTATAATTGTCATCTCAACAAACATAGTCACATTTTTGAGCATTAATCGCAGTTTAATACCATTTAAAATCATACATGTAATAAGGTTACACAGCAATGACAAAATTACAGACATAATTCTCAAATATTTCAAATCTTCCAATTAAATTCCCAAACGTTTGGGAAAAAGAATTTCATAGTTTAACATAATAACAGTAAAATCGATAAGTACCACATTTTTTGCTTAAAGTAATACCAATCTTGAGAATTTGAACGAACAATAAAGCAAAAAAAGTTTCTAAGAAGTGCACAATTTCAAGTAATACCATCTTAAAAATATGCATAATAGTATACTTGAATGCAGAAAATTCATACACGAATGAAATAGAACAATAGTAACTTTTATACAACAATACTTAAATTACACAATAAACAGCATACTGGAAACTGGAATAAAGACTTAGTTTATTATTTCAATAACAACAACACGAAAGTTTAATAGAAGGTTCTCCACTAAAGTAAAATTTATATAATTGTAATACTGAATGGATAGTAATTATCGTAATATAACAACTAATGTATCATAATTTACACCTTTCGAACTAGGTACATTTTTATACGTATATCATTTTCATTGATAGATACATTTTCATTTAAGGAACTATATATATGTAAATATGTATGTATTTTTATGTATAATTTGAAACACCCTGATGTATTAGCATCTTCTGGAAAACTTTTTTTTAAACAAGCTTTGAGGATCATGACTATCATCAAAAGTTTTTAATCCATTGATTTCGATTAAATTAAAGACCATAAATGGAGAAGTACATTTTAAATATTACCTGTTTTTTAAAATTAGTTTGTATGCAAATTTCAATCACCTTGGTTGTTACACTTTTATTTAATATTTCTCACAAATAATGTTTCATTACGAGCAGTTCACCAACATGAATATGGTTGCGACGTTTTCTTCTAGAAAAAGTTGCAAACAATGTGAAAAGCCAGCAATATTACATAGTTAGTTAGTAGTACCTTTCTCTTCTTTATTTAAACGTTTTGGATTTTTGCACAAACACTTTCAGTTTCAGACAAACGACAGTATAATATCTGTCTTGAAATGTGAATGCACAATCGATTGTCAGAAAAACAAGAAAAATCGTTTACAATGTGTTTATATTCAGTTATTTCGAACGATATAGTTTAACTGCTCTATTAAATTATTTAAAAATGAAAGCAGCATGTTAACTATAACAGGCTTATCCTATCTTGGCATTTTACATACCCTCTATATTTGATATATATGTGTGTTAGTCAAGTGGTTCAATATATTTTTTAGTGGTTTCACTCTGACTGACCTTGACAACCATGCTTAATTGCCTTGAAGTGAATTTTTAGCAACTATGTGTTCACCTTATTATAAATTGTCTCTAGTCTATATGATTACGTGACAATTAATTTTTTGTCATTGACTATTACTTAAAAACTATAGGCCATGAAATGTTGTACAACGGCAATGCAATAAAAGCAGCCAGAGGAAAGGCTGAAAAATGGTTTATTATCCATGCGTAACAATAATAATAAGATAATAATAAAAACTCGTACTTTTTCTCCATTTCGGTTTTTCATCACTCATCGTTTGCTATTTCTATTATCGTCTCCTTAAAATAATAATTTATAACATGCGCTTACTTAACAAATAACCTCTTTAATAAGAATAATATTGTTGTTGGGCTCTAATACACTGGATATTTAGTGACTAGCAGGAAGTTCATGTGTCATTTGCACTATGGAAGACAATTGCAAGTTTCACAATAATAACCATACTAATTATAATAATAATGTAACAAGTGTAAGTAATCATAACTAACCATCTGACGATGCAAACTATATTATTGGATCGTTTTTATTGGTTATTTTCTATGAGGCATGTGTTGGTGGAAAACTAATAAGTTTAGTTAGGCAAACTCGTTTTTTAAAATGCAAAACGAGCGGCTTTGAGTTTTTATTTTGCATGGATAATTTTCTTAGATGAAACTAATACGTGAAGGATCGATATAAATTTATAAGTTTTACGTGAGTGTCGAAGGCGACTATTCTGGCCACATAGAAATATATTATCGCATTAAATCTTTTTATATAGTTTATCAGACTAGCGGACGTGCACGAACAGATTTAAAATTAAACTAGAAGAAACCATTTAGCACAAAAAGTAAATCGCGTGCCTATCACCAAGTTTCTCGAAGTATTCCAAGCTAAAAGCGACACTGAAAAGAGGTAATTTAAAAACGATGGATTTCACAAACTTGGAATCAAAGGGCAATATATACTTATTACACTCAACACCAACAACAGGACAAACACATTATAAATTGTAGTGTACATATTATTTATTTTTACATGTTAAAACGATTGCCTATTTGTATTGCTTTTCATTTCAGAATACACATAATCTAGCCACTTTATAGCCTTTTGAATAACGTTATAGATAACTGAGATTAAAATATTAAACTATTTCATAGCATCGTTTGGAAGGTCATGTTAGCTTCTGTAATGGTAGTTCAAGCATAGTAATTTCAAAATTCTGCTTTGTCATTGATAGTTTATTAAATATCTGTGTGAGTAAAGATCAATTGTTATACCTTGTTCCACCCGAAGTTGGATATAATAATCGATGACGCGACGCTATTAATAAAAATGTTTTACAAAAATCTGCAATATCCTTGATTGAATATGATAACCATAAAGGGTAATACGTATAATCAGCTTCATATGATTTAATGAAATGTAGTGACAGGAAAACGTTTCAAAATTTCTGAAATTATCAAAATCTTTGGTAAAGTTTCCATTTTAAATTCTATTTCTCAAGTATAAAGGTATACTGATACGTATATTGCGAAAGGTATGTGTCAAAAATTACAGTTTTTCAATAGTAGGTAAATAGTGCTTCTTTCTGAATGTGAATCGAATGTTAAGTTATGTATATATATTATATTATTTATGTATGTACGTGGGCTTGTATTCAATGCTTTACTGTAAACATCTGTCAACTCATCTCTTCTACAGTAATAAAGTTTTGTACCTAGGGTTTTTGAAATCTCAGACCATTCATGTCCTTAACAGACTCTGCGGAGGAGGTGCTACATTGTATCTTCGTATTATATATCAACATATACTTTTTCTCGCAACTAATTAGTGAAGGATGTCATGCTTGCCTTTGGTCTCCGAGGGGACACACCCCGAGCGTTTGGAGCCATCAGAGACATGGTTTCATTGGATTGGCTCAGAACAGGATAAGAAGTAGTTCTTTTAGCAGATCTACGAAAATAAAACGTGTTGTTATCAATACAAAACATACATAAATTGTAAATTTCAGGTTTCTTTTCAGGAAACATTTTCTTACCGACGCCGTCGTATCGAAATAGGTTGTCCAGGCAACCCAAAACATCCCCGTGGTATAACCATCCTTGCATTACCTGAAACACGGTTAAATATTATTATAATCCAGCAATACGAAACTTTGAATTACAAAAAAATCAGTTTGGACATATTATCGTTAATTATTTAGTTGCAAATTGTTACCTTGCGCAGGTCGAGAGCCTCCATGCGCTTGAAGTAAGCTGAGGTGTGCGGAATAGCCTTCGCATAGCACTGTAGCAAGTGCTTGTTGCTTTTTGGATGCTTTCCCCACAATAAATATCTTTTCTGGAGGGATGCCAATGCTTGCATAAACATTTATATCTTTACTGCTACCGTAAGCGGCGTGGATAAGTAGTTTGTGATCCTGTAAATAATAAATAAATAGCCTAAAGTAGAGCAATTCTACTGCTGGTTTTTGATAGACCAAAACATAATGTAGACAAATATAGTGTTACCTGTGCAAGACTTTTTAAATATTCAGTTTTGTGACCAAGAAAGTCCGTAGATAATCCGTCTGCGAATGATACTAATCCATGAGGAAAATTATGCTGAGCAAGCCAAGATACTACCTTATGCTGTTGCATATCAGGACGACCAGTAACATATATAATGAGATAGCCAAGCTCTTGCCAGTGTCTAAATGAACCAGAAGAAAAGTTTAATTTCATCTTTTAAAAATGTTTGTCATGATCAAATCAGATTGCATAAATACCGTACCTGACAACGTCAACAGCACCAGCGCGTACTCTAGGGTCCCTGCCCGTTACAGACATACTAGCAGTGAAAGAACCATCGATGCTGAACACAACGCACTCCGTTTTTGGAGGTACAATAGCGCAGTAAAAATCTACACATGTATGATCCCCTCTGCAATTGAAATAAATACAAAAATTATAAATTTTCTCAAATAAGTTTTAAATCCCAGACAAAATGAAATTATTGTAGAACTTCTTCCTTACTTCACTATCATTTTTATAGGGTAAATCCCATACGTCAGGGGAGTATCTTTAGAGAGAGTATGGGAAACCCGCCCATTCTTATCAGTAACCTCAGAAGCAATCTGATTCCACTCTCCAGCTGGCGGATCCTTCATCATATAAATATCAACTTTTTCTCCTGTCAGAGTTACCATGTCCAATGGACCATACATAAAACGTGCTTTCAGGACCACTGCATATCCGTCTGCCACAATAACGTCGTTGGCACGATGATTGGCAGCGACATTCTAAAAGTATATTAAAAATAGAAATTGGTTAAACCAAGATACAAAAATTCTGGTATGCATGGGCTCCGATACCCAATTATTGGGTAAAGGGGTGCAATTATTTACCTTTACCTTTAATTTTACGGATGTACGCTTTTTCATCCATTTCTCTCGAGGTTGACTAGGAATGAACATACGAGCTTCCTTATCATCAGGATTTGAAGACATTCCACCATCTGGTGACGCAATCTTTAGAAAAAAATGAATTAAAATATAATTAATGTCATACATCATCTTGAAGTTTAATTAAAATGACAGCTATTTGTAACTACGTACCTGTCTCAGAATAAAAGCGATCGCATCTGTCGACTCCCAGTAGCTGGCATGAAATAAATGTGGAAGCGAATGCACTGGAAATGTTGCTAGGGCTTCAGGACAGTAGAGAGCGTAGTCAAGACGCTTGTTACCCCACCATTTTTGTTGTACTGTATGACATATCGAAAATAAATGTTAAATATTTGATAATAAGGATTCCTGTCAACACATGACATACATAAACACATAAAAAGAAAAGTGGTTAGTAGCGTTCTACAGAGTAAAATTAGTTATGATCAGTAAGTTCACATTATGTTCCCAAAGTCAATGTTGGTTGTAATCTTGTAATTGGAAACAATAAACTACAACAGCAACAAAAGCAAAGTTTGGTTCCGTTTTTTATTTAAAAAACAACAAGTAACTTTGTATGGGTACACCAAAAGCATTTGTAATTCTAGAATAATAACGAGGACATTATAGCTGGATTAAAGTTTAAAAGAAATGCCAATGTTTTTCCAAATTCAATTCTATCAACTGACTAAATGCATTTTGATTTTCAACAAGCAATTTATAGCCTGGTTAACAAGCTGTTTCTTTTAAGAATTACTTCCAGCTATAACATCAAGGCAATGGTAATTTTAAATCCCTTCAAAGCATCGAAAAGTAACAAAACGAAACAGTACATTGATTGATTGTTTGCAGAGGCAGGGCGTCGAGGCCGGACATTCCACTTTGAATGCTTATATCAGAAAGTCTGCGGGTACTATTTGGTGTTAGTGGTCCGACACCCGTCCCAGAAAACACATTAGGGTTGCACTGGATACATTCCACTACAAAAATTGGAAAGTGGTAGAGAGAGACGCGATAGAGTATATTTTAAACGCAAAAGCTAAAATGTTAAAGTTTTTGTACCTACAACACCAAAAACGTATACTTTACGATTGGATCAAAGGCTAACAAAGCCCAAGAAATATGTATATTAAAAAGGTATATTATATAATAGTTATCAGAATTTATTATTAGACACGACAAAAGTTTTAAAATGGCGTTTTATTTCCAATTAGTTCGGTAGGTAATAGTCAAAGCTAGAAAGTTTGCATTTAAGAAATTTTAGGGCAAGAACGATGATTTGGATTGTTGTAAGTAGAATTTTAATAACCAGCACTTAGTTTAAAATGAGAATAAACATGGAATGAGCAAAGCATTTGAGCATTGATTGGGTAAGATTATAAGAAAAATTAGATGCTCTGTGAGCAGCGGAAATGGGTTGAGAAAAATTAAATGTTTTCAAGTTTTTAGCCCCAATGGAAATCACCAAGAAATAAAAGTATAATAATTTTTTTTAATGGTATTTGAACTTGTAGTAGTAATAACTCACAAAGATGATATGGTTGTCCATCGCCAAGGGGATATTTAGAGTAGCGCGCAACATTTAAGGGTGCAATGGCTGCAAACCGGGCTGAAAGTAATGGTTCAAGTCTGGTCGCTAAAGGGTCAGTTGGATGGAAGAGGTTGTATACCTGATGACACGGACGAGTCAAGTGCACTAGAACACATAGTTGGAGAGAAAAAATCAGCGTTAAAATATGCAGCGTACAGAAATAAAAATAAAACAATATATTTTGCAAATCTTATACTTTGTCTATCCTCTGAATGAATTTTACGTTGAGCCAAAACCAAACTTAGAGGACTTCCAAACATAAAAAAATCAGAAGCATCAAAATCAAGTTTGGCACTGCCTGAATCACTAGCAGAGGACGATGAGCGCCGTCTTGAAGAAGCGGACGGAACAAAACCAGCATGCAAGTGGTCAGTGTCAAATCCATGTCCTATGAGTAAAAGGCCATAAAATTATTGCTTATGTAGTTGGATCACATATTATTTGAACTTCATTTCATTACAAATTATTAGTAAATGAAATTTATAAGTTACCTGGACTTGACGGCGCATCGTCCTCGTTCGCGTACTGGCCGGAATGGGAGTGACGAGTCAATGCATCATATGCTAATAAAGAACCCATAGAATCTCCTATCATGATAATTTGTCCGCTGAAACCTAGTCCCTCTTCGGATTTTAAGAACTCCTGATAAACCTGATTTGCAGCTAGAACAGTCTTAACTACAGCGTCAGAATATTCCTGCTGAGATGTGGATATTAAAGGAATGGCACCAATAGATACAGACTCATGCGTCATGCATGGGCTCTCTCCAGTTCCGTATACATCAAAACTGTATGGGCTAAGACTAAAATTAAAAGAACAATGATATACATATATTACAACATGTTTAGAAATTTTCATCCCATTTTTGGCTAATTAAAAATATGACTACCTAGAAAGAATTCCCAACGCATCCGTGCATATAGATGGACACGGTATGAGTTTAATGACAATATGCCCCAACATCGTCGCATAATGCTGACGTATCACAGACTCAAAAGCACCTTTAAAGGTAGTAATATCCGACTTCTTGGCGGTAAGGTCCATAGTAGCATCCAATGCACTTCCAGCGTGCACAACTAGACATAACACAGTTGTTTTACATGTCCCAGCACAAGCTGAACTTGCACCACTGAACATCGTCGGAGATCCAGGAAGGGACGCTTCCATGCTTCCCCTAGTGACTAAACTTTTCTGAGACTTCTTCCGCTCAGATGTAATTTTCTGAAGAAATGGTTGACTAAATATACTGTCATCTAGAAAAGTAAATAAAAGTCCCAGTTGTATTTAACTTTCGTAAGTCGAAGTCTAATTAATATATTTAAGACATTATGATAAATAACATTTCATTAACTTTATGTTTACTACAGACCTTTTGTTGTTTCAGTGGCACTTCCACTATCTGTCTCCTGTGGAATAAGGTCAAGCGAGCTCCACTTAGTTAGAGATACGCCATCATCTTCGTCGGCTGTAAAAACAACTATATGCATGTTTATTTCTAGAAATGGAACACATTTCTTTCTATTTGGATAAGTCTGACTTATCATCACGTATCATAATTAATTATTATATAAATGTTATTCCATGGGCAAGCTGTCAAGTGGTGGAATTCAAAAAAAAATACTCAGTTAAAAACTGATACCCTAATTTCGAATTCTTCTAAATAAAGCCCATCGAATTAAGGTAAACGATTGATTCTTCATGTAAAAGTTTTCGTGTACAATTGTAATAATGTTATTATGTATTACAAAAAAGTAAGATCATTAAATCAATCCATTAAAGCTACCCATGGAATGACAGATAATTATATAAACAGGAGCTGACCTAAGCAATCAAAGAATTCATCATCATCGCTCGGTTCAGAGTCGGAGTCCTTTCTAACCAAGCTTTCCATTCTCCAAGACGCCAAGAGATCAAAACTTTTGCTGGAGTTTGAGCCTGGAGAATTAAGTGCTCCTTTACTGGAACTTTTTGCTCTTGCTACTGCATGATGTCCTTTCATAACGTTCTCAACAGACTTGAAAGATAAGGTCTCTGTAGTGCAGTTTGGTAGTACTGACTCCTCACTCGGCGAATTACAGGTTACACTTAGATCACTAATTTGAACTTGAATTGGTAAAGATTTTTCTGGTAGTACAGCTGAAGCACTGCTTTCTGATGATTTATGCTGTTGAACAGCAGCAGCTATTGCTAAGCTGTTAGCACTGGCCGATGGACTCACAGACGGAGGTATATCACCCACGATAGAAGAAGACGTCGACGACTGGCGTGCAAAAGTCGTATCATCATCCTTTTCATCATCATTATCCCCATCAGTGTCCTCACTCGCTGCCATTTTCTTTTTCAGAGCCTCTGCAGTTTCCTTTTCAATTTCACGAATGTCTGCCATCGTTAACCCGAACCATTCATCTTGCCAGGCCCATGCTTGTCGATGAGCTCGAAGCATTGTTTTTCGCAATGCTGCAATAAAAGATATAAATCTGTACATTAATATCGTTACGTACGCTAAGATAGTTTTTAAAAGGCTACTTAATGTAATGTTCAGCTAATCGTAACAAAAAGCAAAAAGTACTTACCAACGTCATGAATGAATTTCTCTATCTTGCTCTGCATTCCCCAGTAATGGAACTCAACACGACATAGTTTGTACGCACACATGATTGCCTTTCCATCCGGCGTGGGCATGGTTTTGTTCTGAAAAGGGAAACGGATAAAAACGTCTCTAGTCACGGAAACATCATCATAAAATAAACATGCTGAATAGTAATAAAGGCCTATATATATACACACATAAATATTTTTACGACGCTTCACATAAAAACAGCTACAATTACATACCTTGCATTCATCCCAATATTCTTCGACCCAATTTTCCTCTAACGGTCCTCGACCTGTTTTCTCCGACGTATAAACTCGAGGGTCCTCTTCCCGCAGATAATCGGCTCCATGTAGCTGATCTTTGACCACATCAATAGTATCTACAAAATAAACAAAGTACATACTCAAGTTTGGACGAGAATTCACTGCGTAATTTTGTCCACAGCAGTTTATTCGTAATTACGGGTGAAAAAGTGATTTCCTTATTAAAAATAGTTTGCTACTCATTCCGGTGAGAGTTGAGAGTAATTATGAAACTCACCTACAACCCGATTTCGCATGTCAGAGCCAGTCAACTTGAATACATTCTCTTGGTGGCCTTCATCCGGACAGTAACACGTTTCAATTTCCAACGAGAACCTTTGCACGAAAGGACACGTGTACCTGGTTTTGGTGTATGGATATGCGTTCCAAGCTTCCTCCTCAACGGTAAGCGCTGACTTTGGGAGTAAACTTTTGAACCATCCTGGCAAATGGCTGCCGACATGATAAATCTTTTTCGTGTATTGACCATTCCCTCCGGGACCCTCTTCGTACGGCTCATTTATCAAAATTTCTACTCCACTCCCTGCACCTTTTGTCTCTTCTCTACTCTTTTTCTACAGGTCAAAATCAAACAATGAAATTATTATAAACAATCAAAAGAACAAAAAAAATTATCTTTATCCACATTCAAAAATCTTTCTTCACTTACAGCTATCATGTACAGTTGAGCGATTTTGTACTCCTCTACCGTGAGAGGAAGTGGTATACGATACTCTTTGATAAGCATTTTGGATCCAGTGAACCAAGAGTCCTGGCATCCGCTCCATTTGATACTCTGAAACACAAATGAACACAAAGATTCACAAGATTGTCGCCCACATCAGTTTACAACAACCAACAATTTAGCAACATCAACAAAAAAAGGTTCTAGATTCCAATTCATTTATACCTGTGCTATAAATCTATCATCGTTTCCCTTTCAAACTAGCATGTTTATCACCTTCTTTCAAATTTTACACTTGTTGTACAACTTTCCACATTACAAAAAAACCAACCAAACTAACCAAACAAACTTCAAAGCTTTGCAAAGCAAATAATATAATAACCTTTAAAAAATAGCAAAATAAACAAGAATCACATGCCTAACTGCGCCCAAAAGAACAAGCCGTCAAAAAGGCAAATCTTCTTTCTTCCAATCCTTTCGATCATGCTTATGAATATTATTACGACGAAGAAAATCAAGCACACTTTGCACATTCATGTTTGCTTCTAATCAGCAGCCAAATCTACACCTCATTTGCGATTTGCAACCACATTGGCATCGGCAAGCACAAGATTTTTTAAAACAAAAACAGGTCTCGGCTTCCGCTTTTCTTCGTCACTCGTTTATTTAGTTTACATTTTTTCTATTTGTTTTGATTATGCAAGTTTCTCACTTCACTTTACTAGCACAAGTAGCAATATCGCAACGCAACACAACTCTCAGCAGTCAGACATCAGACGGCACGGCTGGCTAGCAGCTCAACTCCATCATCAACAAAATCAGAGCACACATTCCTCCACACTCCTCATCTCGCAAAAAACAAAACACTTGTTTTGCTCAATAAACAGAAATGACTCACATCACATCCATCCACTCAATCCGAAACAAATCAAATGAATCGCGAATCGCATCATGCAAGCCGAAGTCCTATATAAAAAACGAGCGTGTGATATATTTTTTATTGCATTGTAATGATGATGACTGCTGCCATGATTCTTTCTTTTTATAGTTTACTTGATATTTATTTTATGATTATTGTACTGACTGAAACACAAAATTCACACACTCAAACCGAAATACCAACTGGCAACTCTAAAACTGTGTAACCAATCTTGGTGGTTACCTTAAAACACGATATTATGATGCTTATTGATTATTTATCACCTTCGTCATCACATCACGAATAGCGTAATGACATGAACATCATCATTTATGTCCCGTTTTTGTGTTCAACATATTACCATATAAGAATGGTTGTATTAATAATACTGCATGCAAATTGCGAATCAGCATGTAATTTTTTGTTTTGTTTTTTGTAGCATTGAACAGCAGGCGAATTAATAAAAACGTGCGTAAAATGTTGACATGAGGAAGGTGAGCAAAAAATACTAACAAGCAGACAGTACATAGTACTGCGATGCGAACAAGAGTTACCTTGAAACATACACGAGAACTCAGCGTAGTACCTACACACAGACATCATACATCAAACTCATACTCCATAGGACAAAATTAATTTAAAAAAATATATAGCCACTTTTGACGAAATAGGTAAGCTGGTATGCTTTCTTCACACCTTTAAGCACATTTTTCAGTCGTTCATATCAAAACGTTCCTTCTAATCAAATCGTTCTTTTAAACCAAGAACTTGTTTTAAAGCATTGCACTCGAATGTTCTCAGTGACCAGAAATCTCATCATACTCAAGATGCCTTTTTGTATCTCAAAAATAGCTGATTCAATACTTCGGATAAAATTACTTAAATCGTTATCTATCAGAATTTAATAAACCGATAAATCGTTATAAAAAAGTTACGTATGTCACAAGAAAAAAGTCGGATATTGGTTGGCTGAAAAAACTGATAAATTTTGTCCACATGATATTTTTTCTTTCTGGACGTCTAAATTACACATTTTTGCGACTTCTAAATTTGAGCTAAATTAGACTAATGGACTCCAAACTTGCTCCGAAACATGTCCTATCTTGCCCCGAAACGTGTCTAAACTTGCCCCAAGGTCAAATCAAACACGGGAAAACTTGATAAACTGGCATAAAAAGGTGGGGCAACTTGAGACAATGTCCGAAAAAGGTAGGCCAACTTGAGACAATGCCAGAAAAAAGGTGGGGCAACTCGAGACAATGCCAGAAAAAGTAGGGCAACTTGAGACAATGCCAGAAAAGGTGGGGCAACTTGAGACAATTCCAGAAAAAGTGGGGCAACTTGAGACAATGCCAGAAAAAGGTGGGGCAACTTGAGACAAAGCCAGAAAAAGGTGGGGCAACTTGAGACAATGATAGAAAAAGGTGGGGCACCTTGAGACAATGCCAGAAGAAGGT
>JAQFXM010001309.1:0-33771 GCA_034693345.1 Entomobrya multifasciata
CAACTAGCCCTTCACGATAATCTGTTGGAGGAAATACAGGCTTATCAGGGTACTCTGGATGATGTTAGCAGCAAAGGTCACCGACAGATAAGCCGCTACATTAGCAGCATTCCAACTATTGAGTCTACCATTCTAAAGCAACTGAAGAATGTGCAGGACAGTTACGAGTCACTGCTTCACACTGGAATTCAGATCAAAAAGAGACTTGTTGAGTCCCTTGCTAAATTCCAGGAATATGAGGATACATTAGAGAGCATTCTAACCAACTTGGATCAGTTGGAGCCTGAAATTCAGACGAAAATGATAAGCCCTGTGGAAAGTATTGACGCATCTGTACACAAATTGGATTATATCCGGGTGGGTAGCATAAGTTAATAATAAATACATAAATTGCGCTTTCGTTAATTGTCATTTTTAAATTTCGGGGTCTGTATGCATTTTAGGGAGTGCACAATAAGCTGCAAGGTGAGAAAAATAGGTTGAGTCTGGCAGTACAAGCTTGTGAAGCAGCTACAGCGTCACTCTCCAGACCCACGAGTCCACAAGAAGCAATTATGCAACCAATTCCCGATAAAGAACTTCTAGTCAGAGCACGCCTCGAGGACCTCATTGATCAGGTTTGTTATACATGCATCATGATGATTTTATTAAGCACACCAAATTGTTTCTTTTTTGTTTTGTTTATTCTGATTTACTTTTAACGGTTTTTGTTTTATCTGTTTTTGCGTGATTAACAAAATGCACGGTTATTTTTATTTTGCATGTAAATTTACGTAGCGTTCAGTAGGTCAACTGGAAAGTGTTGACCGCTCAACTAAATCTGAACCTGAAATTCAAGATGAAGAGGAGCTCAGGGCAAAGCGTATTGAAATTTTGTTGGGGCAAGCACCCACACAAGATACTATGAGCAGAATTGATGATGTTTGCAAACGGGTAAGGCTTCTATGATGATGCACATTGCACCCACAATTTTTTATTATTTTTTTGCGTTGCAGTGCTCGTTTGCTGAGTTTGAGTGCATCATTGCTTCATTTAATTTATATTATATTAAAAGAATGCATTTAAAAAATCTTTTAGATTCAAACGCAGATGACAGAATTGTCATCCGCCGGTTTGGAACTCGAAGAAGTAAAGGCGAACAAGGACGCCATAAGCAAATGGGTGGACGAAGCCACCGGAAAGTTGAGAGAAATTCAAAATCGCCCTGCGAAGTTACGCCCTGACACAGCACAAGTGGAAATGAATCATTTGCAGGATATTAGGCAAGGGGCTGCAGACAGACTGTTGCAGTTGTATGAAATCGAAGCTCAAGAGGCGTCCCTGATTGAAGGTAAATATTTACCGGATCTCCAGCGGAAACTAAACCAATTGGACCAGGATGTTTCCAGCATCATTGATAGCAGACTGGGTGTCCATGCCAAGATAACTGACTACAGAACTTTGGTGAACAACACCCAAGCTTGGCTGGATGGTTTCATGACTAAATTGGAACCATTAGAAAAGGGTTCTGGACTTGCTTGTAAAACAAAGGTGGATAAAATTGCGGGAATTATCAAAGAATTTGATGAGGGTGCTCCTAGATTAGAGGAAGTTAAAGGTACTGCTCAGCAAATTATGAGCTCTATAAGCAACGTAGATGCCAACATGGTGGAAGAACAACTGAAGGCACTGGAGCGTCGTTTTGGAGAAATTAAGAAAAGAATTCAGAGGAAGCAGCAGATTTTGGATACAGCACTTAAGAGTTACGCTGACTTTTGCAATGACCTGGATATTTGTCAACAAGACATTCATAAAAAGAGACTTGCGCAGGTGCAGGGTAGTAAAATCGGGTATGAAGTACCTCCCGCGGAAAGCATGCTCTCTGCAACAAAAGCAAACTTGAAGGATCTTGAAAGTCAGCAAGCTGTGCTTGGAACGCTTGACAGGAGATTAACAACTCTTCAGCCAGAACTGGAGGACGCTGAAATCAGAGAAGCGGAAAACAAATTGCAAAAGGTCAATCAAGAGCAGGCTGATCTCTGTGAAGAGATGAGGAAACAAGTTTCGACTCTAAATGATGCCTTGTTGTCGAGGAAAAAGTTTATGGACAAGGTTGAGTCTGTGAAGCACTACACAAACCGCCTTTCTGCAGAGATCTCAGAAATCCATACCATTCCACTGTTGAGCGCGGATGTGGAGAAAAGGTTGTCTTTACTCAAAAGGCATGAGAATGCTGTGCGAGATTTCCAGGAAAGCCAGTTAGCTGAGGTGAAAAAGGAGGCTATTGGGCTCGAAAAAGATTGTGATGATGAGCAGAGTCAAAAGTTACAGCAACTCATTCAGGAGTTGACTTCAGGGATTGAGTCTGTTTTCACCAAAGCTGGAAATCAGCAAACTGTGCTAAATGAGGCCCTGAGGAAACGCATTGAATTTGAGGAGGACTACTCCAAATGTAATAATTGGCTACAGGAAGCCGAAACGTCGGTATCTTCTGATGTGAAGGGCTCTTCAAACATAAATGTGCTACAAGAGCAAGCAAGCAAGTACAACAAATTACAAGAGCAAGCCCACCAGTTGACATCACAAATTCAAGGGGTAATCGAGAAAGGCAAAACGCTCGTTCCCTCGCTAAACGAACCTGACCGACAAATACTTCAAGATAAATTGAGTAACCTCACCACTAAAATGGGCATTCTCTCTGGAAATATCAATGAAAAGGTAGGAAGCATTCAGGGTGCTATTAACGACCTTCAGCAGGTGTCCTCGATAGTGCACGAGTCTGCTTTGTACTTGAACCAACTCAAGGCAGAAATCAACAATCTGAACAGGCCGGTGGGCAGTGTCATTGAGGATTCTCAGGGACTACTGTCTGCGTACGAGAAGCTTCTTAATGATCTCAAGGGATATCGTCAAAAGCTGGAAAGCTCTCCATTCCATCATGGTCTGCGGGGTAATGATGAGCTCCGAGGACTGATGAAGGAACAGGATGACCTGGCCGCCCACATTGAAGCACAAATCACTCGACTAAGACATCTGTTGCTGTTCCAGCAGCAATTTATGAGCTTAGTCACTGAGATAACCAACTTCATAGTCAAATACACAGAGGTAGTGAAGGAAATTGAAAAGAGTGGGACCACTGTTGAGGACAGAATCAAAAGGTATGACGATGTCATTCATCGAATTCAAGAATGTGAAGCAATGCTGGCTACTGCTGTGGACAAGGGTTCTCTGATAGCTGAGGAAGGTACTGCGGCAGACAGAAATGCCATCACGGAGCAGTTACAGTCCCTTAAACTTCAACTTCAAGGACTTCGACGAACAGTAGAAAATAAAAAGGCTGAACATGAAATCACTTTAGCTGAACACAAAAAGTATGCAAAGGACTTGGATGTCGCGATTCTATGGCTGCATGAAAAGGAGGTGATGATTAAATCCAGACCCCTCTTGGAAAGAGGTCCTTTATCAGTGGATATGGAATTGCGAAGACACGAAGACCTGCACAGGGACGTCACCCAAAAATTAAACATAATTGAAAATATAGAGGAGGCACTGAGGCACGATGATGGGTTACCCCCAACTTTAATTGAAAAAATGAGTGAGGGCCGTGTGCTGTTGAAGACGTTGCCTCAAGAGTTGCAGCAAAGAAATCAATACTTGCAAGAGAATAAGGAGTTGAGACAACAGCACGAAAACCAAGTCGACGGACTGACCAAGTGGGTGAAAGAAGCCAAGGCAAAGTTGAATGCAAGGGAAATTGGAGTGGACTTTGACAACATTATGCAAGAACTGCAGGACCACAAAGCCTACTTTAATGGAAACGAAAAACAGATTTTCGGCCAATTACAGGGCGTTAAAGCTGTGGTGGATAAGATTTGGCCAAGTTTGGTCGTGCCTGAGCAGGAAGCTCTCAGTAAAGACCAGGAAGATCTTCATGAAATGGTTCACAATACATTCAACAGTTCCAAGAGTCTTCAGGCCCGTTTGGAGCAGAACGTTACATTGTACAAAACGTACCTAGACCTATTGGGTGTAGTTCAAGGGGCCATTGCCAAAGCAGATATGCCCGAGGAACCGGCCACAAACTTGAACGCACTTCGGGGTAACCTGGCATCCGTCCAGAGTGCATATACCAACATGCAAAACCAGCAAGTGGAAATCGATAATCTCAATGAGCGAGTCAAGTCGATGGAAAAACATGCCAATCATGAAAGTCGACAACGACTTCAAACGCAAATGAATAACATCAATGGTAAGTGGGGTGAGTGTCTGGCCAATTTGGACTCAAGGAAAGATGCCCTTTCCCGATTGGTAACCCAATGGGAGCAGTGTGAAACTCTGTGGCAGGATTTCGAGAGTGGGTTGTCTGCAGTGGAGGAGCACTTTTCCCAAATTGACCCAAGCATACGCAGCCACCAGCAGCTGCAAGAGACGAAACAGTCCCTTAACGCCATTCTCACAGAGGCCAAGCAGTTGGGCAACACCCATCGAGATTTACTCCACTATTCAGAGTTCATCTTGAAGCATTTGCAGGTGACCTCAGACATTTGCTACACTGCGCTAAAATCGAAACTAGAACATCTTTCGACGCAGTACACAACGTAAGTAACAGAGAAAGAAACAAAACAGAATTAATTCACATTCCAACATACATTTTCAAACATTTTTATTGAACGAACGCCAACAAATAACTTCATGAGACGCATGTATTTGTTTGGCTATGTTTCAAGATCATTGCAGTTATTTTTGTAATAATTATTTGCATGCACAGGGTTGTCAACTTGCTCGAAGACAAGTTGAAATGGCTGACAAATCAAGGCCAGTACCTGGAGGAAATTGATCATAAAATTGAGGATTACCAGAAGCTGCTTGACAGTACCGATCAACAAATTCAAAGCATTAATCCATACGACAGAGACCATGATGGAGTGGATAGGCAAATTAGGGAGTTGGATGCTAAAATAAAAGCTACGGCCGCTGAAATTTCCACCTTCAGCACTCAAATCAAAGACAGATTCTCATCTCTAAAGCAAGTCCTTCCCACGTCCATTTCTAAAAACGTATCAAACTTGGAACTTGAAGTGGAAAAGATTGCATCCAACTTGGATGATAAGGAGAAAGAAGTAAAGCGAGCTCGTTCTCTGGTCTCTGACTTCCAAAAGGATATTGACGCTATCGGTAGGTGGATGCTGTCAGCAGAAGAACGCCTCCAAAATCGTGGCTCGGAACCTCAAATGATGAAGGATGGACTTCAGTCATTGGTGAATGAGCTACCAGCAGTGATGGACCAAATGGATAGAGCAAAGAAGGCCAGTATTGTGATCATTGAAAAGGTGGCTGATCCTAAGGAGCGTGATAGAGTGAAAGCATCAGTAGAAAGCACAGAATCCCAGTTACTCCAGCTGAAGGCAGCGATAGAGGAAAGGAAACTGAAAATTGGAGAGAGTTTGGACTCCTGGGATAGATTCCTCCAGTTGTACGGCCAAGTCATGGCTTGGGTGGAGGAGAAACGTTTGTTTATGAAGGAGCCAATTCAACTCTCTTCTCTTTCTGAAACTCGTCAAAAGCTCAATGCATATGTGGTATGTGTACTGTACTGTGTGCTGCTATACATAGAAATTCACTTATCAAAATTAATACGAAAATAAATATTCAGTCAAAGTTTGGCTATAAACAAGTATTTCTCATCGTTAAATTTTATTTTGTGCTATTTTTCAGATGGCAGTAAAAAGTCTGAAGACAGCGGGCAAACAGTTGAGTGAGATGGGAAAAGAAATCGATCGCGTAGCCATGATATCCAGTGCGTCCCCTCTTCACGAGAAGCTGGATGAGGCGGAACAGGCCAAGACTGATATTGAAAGCTCACTTCTTGAGAGAGTAAAAACAAAACAATTATATAAAGTCTTTTTAGTTTATTTTTTTCTTGGGTAATGAGAAACATTAATTTTATGATCCTGTGCATAGAATTCCCTAATCCAAGAAACTGCCGAGGAGTGGGAGCAATGCGAGAAAAAGTTCCGAGAGGCTCAAAGCTGGCTAGACAAGGCGAGACAAGGATTGGAAAATCCGGCAAGCAAAAGGAAACCTCTCAGAGATCAATTAGCTGCTCGTGAGAAACTTCTCGCGGACGTGACCGTTCAACGAACCAAGATTAGCTTGGCATTGGAAAAGCTTCAGGTGAGTCAAGGGGGATGGGGTGAACTTGACATTTATTTGTATTTTTTCTCTTCTCTTTTTACGGTTATGATGCAACTCTTGCCATTTCTCTTGTAAATATTTTAAACATTTGAAAAAAATATGCTGGCAAGTTTGCCATTTTGCTTGTATAAAATTCCTCAATGTCAAACTGTAATTGTATTATGTGTTGTAGGTTCATTTTCGAGCTGGCATTGGTGGTGATCCAAATGTTGAAAAAGAGCAAGCAGATCTACAAAAGGCGTTGGATGCATTTGGAAACGAGCTAAAGGCGCAGTGTACAGCATTGGAGTCATCCGTATCACAAATTGATGGTCTTCAAGAGGTAACCTCTAAAAAATACGCTGGCACAGCACATGGCTTACACATTCTACACCTATTTTTAATTTACAAACAAATAACAGCAGTGTAACTGGCACTTTAATTTTCAATGTGCAGCACTTGCCAACTTTTTTTTACGAGAACAACAATTTTATTTTGCATAATGCATCATCATGTCAATTGACAATTATTATTTCTCATCTTCAAAATGCTCTAAATGTTTCAGGAGGTACAGCAGTTGCGAAGTCACATGATGACTGCGGAACAACAACTGCGAACCGTGTCAAGCCCCGCTTACCTTCCGAACGAGCGAGAGAGAGCGGCATCAGAGCAAGCGGTAAGAAGACCTTCAATTCTCTTTGCGCTTGATGTAGATAGTAAACCTTGTTTTGTCTTTGCTACATTTTTATGCTTATCTGTGTCCTGCCGTTTTAACTACATTTTTTATTCAAAATACATTTATCTATGCCTTAACGTGTTTGTCTCATTTTCGTTTTTTGCTACTAGTTGTAAATTTTTTGTAACGAAAACGTAGCGCTGTTGTATTTAGCTTAGCTTAACTACATAAAAATTACATAAAACTCCGCTATTCCGCCAAAGCTGTAAAAAAATTGCTGACGCTTCTTCGTTTTTTTGCACTTCTCTGCCATTTTCTCGTTATCATATTTACATTTTTCATTCTTGATAAATCGTCATATAGGCATCTCGCACAGAGGGTATGTGTAAAAAGTAAATATTATTATGCAAATGCGGCTCATACTTAGGATCTCGTACAAAGTTGTAAAGCTTTAAAAATTATCATGCATAATGAATTAATATGACAGGGAGTAAACCCAGTTGCGTTAGCCGATTCCTCCAATTGCATAAACAATTTTTTCGCAGGGAAAACTCTGCAAAGTTTTCTCAAGTAAAGAATCGTCGTATCCCGTAGCTTTATCAGTTTATTATGCCACTTCAGTTCAGTTTAGTTTTTTACGTCGACAAGGAGGCGAGGCGAGTCTGATGGGTAATGGGTATTATTATGCATGCATGCATATATGAAAGGAAAGGCTGTGTACAAATACAAAACAAGCCGTGTCAGTAGAAAAAATAGTTGGATTTTTTTCTGTTTGAATTTGGACACATACCAAGAGAGTTTGAAGAAATATCTAGTGAATTTAGGTATGTATGTTTTTTTGGATGGTGAACTAAACTACTACTACGTATTACGCACCACCGCCGCCACCAAAAGGCGAGATGATTTCCGTCGTCATCTTGTATGTTGTTTTGAGAGGAGAAAAGTTGCCTTAACATTCTGTGTTTTCAAAAGAAGATTCCAAAGTTAACTTGTTCAACATATCCAAATAAAAGAACTATTCTCGAGAAGTAAAATAGAGAAAAGTGAGCAGTTGTTGTCTCTGTCGTTTTTATACGTATGCTATATATGCAAAGGAAAAACGAAACTCCGTGTCTGTTTAATACAGTGTGTGTGTGTGTGGATTTTGGAGGTTGAAAGAGAGAGAGAGGAGATGGGAAATAAAAAGTTCTAAAATTATCTCTCCACCACCACCACAGAAATCACAGGAGCAGTAGTACGGCTGTGGCTGCACTACTGATCTGAAAATGCATCGTCGCCACACAAAAATTATATATTAAATTCAAACGCATGTGTGCCATTAATACACAAGATCATTTCTCGGCTGAAATACAACATCATATCATTAGCATCATCATATCCTCATCATTAGTGTTTTACTTGCATGGTTTGTGTAGATAAATGTGGCTTTACTTCTCGGGTGTACACATAATTACATGAAAAACACACACATCGAAAACTATGTAGTAGGCTTTGTACAAAGTCATGTCATGATCAAGATGGTGGAACAAAACACCATGAAAAAAACGCAGTTGGAACGCGGAGTGAACTGGTAAGAACCAAACCGAGAAAATACAACGGCACAACAGCAGCAGCACCCAGAAATAAAATAGCATTGAAATCAATTATTGTTACACTTTCATAGTTTCATGTATGCATGTACACAGAAACAAACAAACAGAAAATAACGATGGTCTGGTTTCATTTTAACGACAAGTTAAACTCAGCCTTTTAATGAAATGATTTGGTATTGCAGCTGAAGTGCATAGCTGAAATTCATTTAATTTTGTGTTTTTGTTGGGTTGTTGGGATGGGAGGATTAATGAAATCTAACGAGATTGTATCCTTTCACAATTCACACCACTGACTTTGCTCAAAAGCTGCCAACTTTTCTCTTGTTTACACAATAGAATTGAAGCAGAACAAAGACACGTTTAGTTTAGACTTCATCTTTCTCTCATTGCCTTCGACAATGAGATGTTGTTGTTGTAGGCTGGCTGCTGAGAGATTAAAATTATTGGCAAATAAGACAGCTCAGTCCATTCCAATCTTTGGAGCAATGTAGCAAAAGTTTCTCTTCGTGCAAAATTCATCATGTTTCATGTTGTTTAGTTTAGATGAAAATAGTAATTAGTAAAATTTAAATTGTGTGAGTTTGTGTGCCATATTTCGTGCAGTAGTTTTAGCAGAGAGGAAAACAAAACAACAATTCAATCCTTGGAAGTAATGACGTCGATGATGATGATAATCATGATTTATTAATAATCCAATCTGATCGCATAAAATTTATTCGTATAAATTGCCATTATTCATGCGCAACCCATTATTCCAACTTTCACAAACATTATACATTTCATTGCATACATTTTTATGCATATAGCATTTCATATCAAGCACGTGTGTGTGTGTGGAGTGGAGTAGAGGTTAGTAGGGATGTAAGTACGCAGTAGAAACAAGATGAATATTTTTCACAGTCGTTTTTTCAATGTTACATAACTTTCTTGTTGTTCCTCTCGTTTTGTTCTATTTTTGTATCATCTCCACTTCTCGAAACTCACTACTACATGGCTGAATTCGAAGAAATAGAATGAAACCCAAACACACGAAAAAACACAAAAAAACAGCAGCTCATCATCACACATTCCTATTCAAATACACACACAGTTTGTATTACACATTCGCTTTATGAATCATGATTGTTTGTTGGCTTGAGCAAAGAAAATAGTTTGTGAGTGATAGAATGTAGATTAGGTAGCACGAAAAATAAATAAATAGATAAGAGATAGTGAAAAGATAAAAAATAACCCTTTCTTGTCCAGTCTTCAAGAATAAAATTCTTCTTCACTGATGAAAAAGAAAACTCGCAGTAAATATTTCTTTTTTTGCATGGCCCTAAAGCAAAATACCAAGTCAAATTAGATTTTTCTCTTTAGTCTGTCTCTGTCCAACAGTCTATCTTTGTCCATCCTGTTTTGTTGGTTTTCTTTTTACCGTGACTGCGTTGCTTATATAGAGACCTTATCTTATATACACCCATCTTTTTATTATCCATAGAGCAAAAAAACAGATCATTAATGAATTTATTTTTTTCCGTTTCCGAGTGCATTTTGCGGTTTCCGCTCCGGTTGTTATGATTTATTATGCTCGCAACATGAAATATATAGCGATGTGACTTGTGGTGCTGATTAGAGCCCCCTTTCTTTCTTCTTTTCCAACTTGTGTCCATTGTCTAATATTTATAAACATACTGTAAATGAAATAATTAGTCTGGGATTCCAATAAACATGGTATATCGTATTCTGTGTACTTGTTATAGGAGAAAAAATAGATCGTTTCTTTGATGGGCCAAAAAGAGCTTATTTTCCCCGTGAAGAAAAAAATTAAGACGGTGAACGAAAGGTAGCTACTCAAAAAGAACTCAACTCGGTTTGTCTGCTGAGAGTTTCATTCATAAAAAATAAAATGGCTCTTATCTTTTCTTTTTTATTTCTTTTTTGTTCAGTTTGGTTTTGCCGTTTGATTTGGTGTTTGTTGAATTGAGAGATAAAATGATGTTAAAAAATATGTGCAGGTTGAGTTCAATGGTGGTTTGATGATTGGGTTTTTGTGGTGGAGTGGATGGAGTTTCAAAGGATGACTGTTATCATTTCACTCATGCTTTTTGTGGAATTTGTGCGTTTGTCTGATTTGATGATGCTGTTGTTGTTGTGACGATAAGATCATATAATGTTTACCCCTTTTCTTCTTGAGAACAAACAAAAGAGAGAGAAAAGAATGTTGTCTTGGATCATTTTTCTGCTTTGTTCTCTGTTCTCATTCTCACTCGACGACTACTACAAGCCATTCCATTCTATTCTCCACCCTGCCTTGCTAAAGGGCTATAACAGTGTTGATGATGTTGTTTTGTTATTTTTATGTAAGAACCTAACACAATTCTCATTCGAGTTTCCTCACATATATTAATATTATTTTCTCTCTTTTTAAAACATTTTGAAAAAGGGTCGATTTTCCTAACCTACCTAGCCATTTCTCTCTGAACTAGTCAGTCTGTCTATATTTCTCTGACTGATCTTGTGATGAATTCTGAAGTGAATCTCTCCGAGTCAAGTAACTGAATAATCCATGGGATTGCATTTTTCCTTCGCTCTCGCCGCTCAATCTCTTTCACTGTTCTGTTTTGGCTGTTGTATTTTCTGTTTGCCGAGTGGGATGAGCAAGAAACTACAAGCGTTTTTGGCGTGTAAGCTGTTGTTGTTTGTTGTTGATGATGATGTTGGGCTACTGATTCATGTTGTGTTTAAATGGCAGTTGTACTACACCTAATAACACACTACATTACACCAGCATACCAGAACTAAGTTGTTGTTTTTTGCCGTGTGTAATACTTTTCAAAAGATTTGTTTTCTCTTAACTTCTTGAGTTAGGATACTCTATTTCTATCCATCCTTCTATCTATCCGCCATTTCCCCTCATTCCATCCGTTTTAACTGGTTAACAAAAGTTGGTTGGATTGGAAGATGTGTTTGTGTGTAATGCAAGCTAACAGAATTCAATCATGTTAAGATGAAATGAAAATTTTGTTGAGAGTTTGTTTGTTGGTTGCGAAGATTTAACTTTTTTGAGAATGGGGGATGGGTGTTTTGAGAAAAGGTAGCTTCTAATTTTAGATATTGGATGTGTCTCTGTTTCTTTTTTTATTTCTCGTCTTCATGATCACCTTTACTCAACAACAACGCTACGCTACTCTACTCTACCGAAAATGTCTCGTTAAAATTTACTTACTGAAAACTTTTTCGTCGTTGGGATGAAAAGGCGTTGAGGGAAAAGCTGAAGGGGATTCAGTCGAAGATTGCGTCAAGAAATGAGCGAATTAAGTTGCTTTTGGTGTGCGGACCAGAACCCCCTTCCACCAACTCATCGTCTTCTGCGTCTTCTACATCTACTGCCAGATCCTCAACAGCTTCTTCCTCATCATCTTCCTTCTTTTCTTCGTCGTCTTTATAAAAAAATTCAAGTGAGAGCTTCAGGCATTACATTACATAATACTTTATGTACATAATACTATATACAATATACACACAAAAGATAGACCGAGAAAATATCATCAAAGTATTCCCTTTTTTATTACGCTTTTTGTTCTGTACCAATTATTTTTCGTCTCAATGAAACACTGATCTGATGCTGATGAGTGTACTGATGATAATATACATAAAAGTGAATGGAACCCAATAAGATGCTCTTAAAGATAATCAGTAGATAAGATATTGTATGAATAAGCAAACGTATATATCGACCGACAATCGGTGGCTACTTTCAAATTGATATTATACTTTCAATTTTCAGCTTAAAAAATAATTTAGTTAATTTAATTAAATTGTAAGTTAATTGTACTAGGTTTAATTTTTAATCTTAGGTTACGTAAAAATGTTCATTTTTCTGTTCTTTTATTTTTTGACGAGAGGATGATGATCATTCCATCGTGGATCACAAAACTACATTTACTTATCAGAGTTATTTATTTGCATGAAATTTTTCAGGGGAAAAAATAGTAGGAAAAATTTATCGATTGGACTTATTATGTTAGATAGTTAAGTAAGCAAGCGAATACGTAACTTGTTTTTTCCGTAATTGATACTATTATTGTACTCTTGTTGTTACTATTGCTTGTTTTATGGAAAAATACAGAGATATAAAAAAAGTAAGAAATGCCAACGATAATATGTTTTCTCTCCGAATTTATTTATTTATCGGGCTACTTTTTATTTCTCCTTATCGCTAGTTAAGGATATCTAACTGATTGATTGATTTTGCGAGAAGGAGTAATAGTTTTTATTTTGGGAGGAAATTCTACCTAAAGTCTAGTGAGTGAGTGCATGAAAGCAAGTAGATGGGAAATTGTTGGAGGACAATAAATTGTGGCGTTTTTCGTGGGCCTTTTTTCTTCCAACCTAAAAAACCGAGAGACGGTATGAAAGAGAGTCAGAGAGCAGTCACTTCGGTTGTTGTTTTGTTATTTGTTTGTGAGCTCTCATGTGTACGGACATTGATTTCTAGTGACGTGACTTTTTTTCCCGAGGCAAGAAAAAAAGGAGAAATGTATAGATGGATAGCGAGGGAGTAGGATTTAGGATTAACCTTTTTTTTTCTATTCTTTCTCATTCTCTGTACCTCGTCTCTTTTCAACTTGCCCGACGAACAGAGGAGAAATGATCCTACTGACTCACTCACTACTGGCTTTCTGGCATGGCAAATATGTTTCTCTGCATTTTTATTTATTTCGGAATGGGATGTAAGACGACGTAAGCGTAAGATATGTGATAGTAACCTCGGAGGGAGACCATGAACACAAGATAGACGTAGACGGACCACAGTAAAGAATCAAACGCCAACCGCGAAGCTAACATTATTGCAGTTTCACCAACAGAAATATCTGTGAGGACCAGCAAAAATAGTCGGAACATTCTGCATTTTCCACTAAAATGTTAAATACAGCTAGGAGAAAGCTGATAATGTTGGAAATTCAAAGGGTACCCAGATAACTTTCTAAAGAACCCTGGATCGCATTTTTCACGTTTTTTTGCTGTGTTTTGTTATATTCTCCACGGTCGAATGGGAGATAAGTCAGTCACGACCGGGACCCTGCTCCTCTGCTTGGCTTCATTTCACTTGTACTCTTCACAATTTCTTGACTTGACTGGTTTAATATTATAAGAGTCTCAACTTTGTCTGAAGAGAAAAAAGAGAAAACTGAAAGAATAAAACTTTTTCATTCTTCATGCTCTCTTTTTGCATTCATTTCCCCTCTTATAGGTCACCTCACATATTTCCCATTATGTGCGCATCTGTAGCTGTACTTTTCATTCTTGCAGAGATTTTCACTCATGTCGTAGGTAACATCAACATCATGATCATCGCTCTCATAAATGTCCATTCAATTTTTTAGCATTTGTTCTCCTCCCAAGAAAAACTTTTTCCCTTTCTTTTTTCACGACTAAATGAAAATGTAAATGTATAATGCAAATCATAGTGGGTGTATACATATCCTCGTCCAGTTATCCTCTCTTTCTCTTTTTTTGTATGTCGATGCAAAATATCCGACTGAAACACTTTTCTTTCTGTTTTTGTTAGAAATTTTTAGCAGTTTCACTACAACTCGACTGTAGACTCCCTCTTGTATGTACATAGATGGAAAAGAAGGAATGAATCTCGGAAATTCAGTTGGGAGAAAATTGAGAGGAAAGATAGAGAAAGGCGAGTTAGTTTTCCAGTGACCATACCAGCAGAAATAAAGGTCTGTAGAGTTGTGTGTCTAGTGAAAAGGAAAACTTTTGAAAGGAGTTTTCGTGTACATTCACCATCAACTTTTTCTTACACTTTGCAAATAATAGTAGTAAAAGGAAAAGGTTATATCAATTCTTTCCCAAAAAATATACTGAGACGAAAAAGAAAAACGGGCTAACAACGCTATACGTTATAATGTAAAAAAAGTATGCAAGGATGGCTACCGTATAAAATCATATCATATCATCATGGTTCTCTACTCTACTGCCATATTCTTGTTACTGTATGAATACTTTTTCACGGTTGAAGAGATCCCCTACAACAACAATAGCTTGACGAGAAACAGAGTATGCATTACACACATTTGCATTTCTAGTTGAATTTGCAAAATATTACCATATACAACAGCAGCATGCATAAAAGTAATGGCAATACTAATATCAATTTAAAGAGGGGAGCGTGTCGTCGTGGGGAAATGGATAGAAAATAGAATGTTGTAGAGTAGCGAGATGGCAAGATGCGCTGAGAAGAGATGATCATGATGATGATGTACTAAAGCATGACGACTTTGTCGACAACTTGTCCTTCTCATTTTCTGGGACAGCAGCAGCGAAAGAGGAAGGCAGATTCAGAGTGGTAGTGTGAGTGGATCTATGTATGTATATCAGAGTGAGCAGAGCAAGAGTCGCTTTCGCTTCACAGGAAACCAGAATAGACGACGACGTAAGGAGGAAGTTGAGAAGATGAAGTAGTAAGGTTTTTTATTCACACAAACAAGACTCTCTCTTTATTCTGGCATGTTGTGTGCGACGACGACACACAAAGTGGCGAGGCTGCAAAAAGTACGTAGTACACAGGCACATAATCATAAGCAGCCCACGACCACCACGCCACGAGGAGACATGATGAGCCATGAGCATTTTTTTCTCTCTTTCCACTTTTCTCTCTCCGAATTTCATGATGATGAGTTTTTGGAGCAAGTATGCATGGTGTTGAGAATCAGTGCTTAAAATGGTATAGAGGAGGACGGATGTCTTGCGATCTTGGTGTCGTTCCCCAAGAACAAGCCGCAATCATAAAAGCACATAAAACAGAATAAATATTAGCATCATTACTTGTCCTACTATTACTGTTACTCGTACAATTTACAAGCACAATCGCAATAACAATAAAGTTATCATACAAGTTAGCGTTTAAAAGGGACAAATAATTGCACCACAGTTCATGGTCATTTTATTTCCTCTTGAATAAGCAAATCTCTCCGACAATAATAGTCATACACATTTATCCTTTCTCGGGAAAAAAGGAACCCCAAACAAGACTGAACATTGAAATAAAAAGACGGAAAACGTATTTTTTATAGGAACAAAGTATTTTTTGGTTGTTGGTTATATAAGGAACGCAGTCACGTCACGTACACAAACACTCATCTGCATACAATATGTAAAAGCTACCCCGCAGCATTGTTCACTAGATAAAAAGTGAAAGAAAATAGAGAAAAAAACGTCCTGTTTGGCACATGCACAGTTGATAGTGGTTTTCCTTCGTGGACAGGAAGCAGAAAAGAAGTAAAATATGCGGTGCTTGCAATAAATTTACTTTTAATATATTTGCTATATAAAAAATAATTGTAATCGCTAGCTGTGCTGCTAGTCTTTTAAAAGTCTCTGTTGATAACCCCGATAAAGCATCTGTGATTTTGTCCACAAAGTGCATAATAATTTACTAAGTTAAGTGACTCGGAAATTTGGTTGTTGGAAAAATATGTGTACTAATTGAATAGGAGGGCTACTCGAGTGTGATCGGGGCCTTGAAAAAACAGGTGCGTACGCGGGTTGCATCAATCAAAGACATTGACCCATATGAATCTGTGGCGTTGTTGACAAGACCCACTAAAATGGACGTGACCCGTGATATGGAGGAAGGTGGGGTGAGGAAAGAAGGGAATGGGGCTGGGTTTACTTCGAATTTAACGACGATGGAGCAGTCCCTTCGGAGTAGCTATGCAGATATTGCATTTGGACGGAGTAGTCCATGTCCAGCGGTTTCTGGAAGTTTGCCGGGAGAGGAGGGAGAGCAAGGAGAGCTCGACGCACATCATTTTACTCGGCTGGACAATCCTCTGATGGGAGTGCAGCAGCAAAGAGAGGTATTCAATGCGGATGGAGGGATGGAGAGTGGGAATGCGGGAGAGAGGCCATCAAGGCCAATTAGGCAAAATAAACAGCAAGCTCAGGAATCTCAAAAATTTGGAGGAAGGCATGGAATGACGGCGAGTGGTGGCAGTGGTGGTGGATTTGAAGGAGAGAAAGGTCGACCTACTGCACGGAGAAAGAGGAGACCGTATGAAGGCTCTAAATCTGCGCGTGGACTACTGCTGCGGGACACTCCGCTGGAACAGCAAAAACAAAAGAGTTACACAACTGCTGAAAGGCCGGCCAGTTGTAGTCCAACGAGGAGAGTGAAAGGAGAGCATCAGAGCTGTACTGTTGTGGTCACAGCCGGAGAAGGACCAGTGCCTCGACCCAACTCGGTCGATCTCATTGCAATGGACGATAGTGCGATTGGGATGAGCAATAATAAGTTGGAAAGCAGCAGATCAATTAGCTCCAGTCTGTGGAGCAATGATGGAAGGAGCTATGCCGAAGTATTTTTTGGCGCAGGTGGTGCCGGTGGCGGGACAGGGGGTCAGCACAGCACCTCCAGAAGTTTAGATTCCTTGAGCAATGTAGAACAAATGCCTGAGGATAATGTACCTGTACAGTTGGCCAGTCCCCCAGGGGATGAAATGGAGGGATTTTCACAAGAACCAACTGCAGAATTGCTCAAACAGCAAGTGGCGGAAATTGTTACTTTTGTGGAGGAGGCCAGCTCACAGTTGGCGAGAGACGAAGAAATGATGGAACAGGCAAGCGGGGGGATGGGACTTGCACCTGAAGTAAATCCCTACGAATGTCAACAACAATACGAACCAATTCAGCAGGATCATCATCATCATCAAATGTCTCAAGTGTGTCCAATGGAGCTGGACCAGGGAATGTCTCATTTTGCCCCAATGGAAATTCAAGATCACAATATTCATATCGAACAACAACAACAACAACATAATATACAGATGGAAGAAATACCGACTGTTGTTTGCAGTTATGAGCAAAGAAGCTCACCACCTCAGCAACAACAACCATCATCACAACCTCAGTTATCATATGCCTCGATTCTCGCAGTAAACATGCCAGAGAAACCTTTGGAAACGGATGAATCTTCATGGAACAGTCGTCAAAAAGTGGCTAAGTCCCCTCCAATGCATGCGGAGGGGCACTCTGAGCCCATCATTTTGTTCCAGCACACAAGTGAGCCTGGAGCAGAAGCTCAAGACGACACTGAAGGGGATGTGCGGGAGAGTGCGTTGGAGAGCGAGATTGTTTTCAAGCACCCTACAATCCCTGGGCTGGTTTTCAAGAAAGAGTCAGCCACTCTTGCCCCCTCTCCACTTCCCAGACGAAGACGTAGAAGAAGTGGCAGGAGTCGGAGTAAGTCGCTACATACAAGCGAGGCTGACGATGACTCAGATGACGAGGACAAGAAAGAACAACCTCAATCAAGTCAAGACAAAGAAGCACAATCGAGTGCTAATAGTAAACCCACCAGGCCATCACGAAAACGGAAACCCAAGTCAACAAAGCAGCTGCAGAAAGCCGTTTCTGAACCAGAGCTGCCCAGTCCACCGCATCATCGCTTTTCTCATGAACCACCTACGCACGATACGTCTGTGGATGATATTGAATTACCTGATGAAGTCGCCTATGGCGACGAGTGCTCAGAATCACAGTCACGATCGTGTGATGTTGGCTACGTAAGTGGGCCAGCCACGCAAGCTGAAGATTTGAGTAGGGAGACGGAATCCAGGGCGAGATCTGAAACGCCCAGTGAAATTACTAAAGAAGGTTTTGCCGATGCTGAAACTGACGCCCCGCCAATCTCAGAAGGCCCCTCGACTAGTCATCAGAAAGCAGCACACAAGAAGAAAAAGAAGCCAAAGAAAAAGCTTCCCCACGAGGAGGATGAAATTGAGAAAGCTCTGAGGGACATACAACAAATGGAAAGTAAACAACAACAGCAGCAAAATAGGAGTAAAAGTGGCGTACATAAAGGTGTCAGCCTTGACACAGCACCAAGCTTTGATGATTCTGAAATGTCATATGGGAAAGTTGAAATGGCCATTGAAGCATGCCCTCCGATAACTGTGCCTGAGCAAATGGTTGTAGAATCAGCTCAACAACAACAAGCCAGTCCAAAGCCAGAGCGACGACAAAAGAAAGCAAAGAAGCAGCCGATTCAGCCACAAAAGGAAAGTTTGGAGGAAATCGAAGGAAGTAGCAGTGTAGAAGTTGGAGAAAATTCCCCAACGTCTGCCGTTGTGGTGGAACATGTAGACGTACTGTCGGAAGCGTTGCTTGAAACATATGAGAAACTAGATAGTGGGTCCCCTGTAACTCGAGAGGCCTGTCCTGTAATACTGCCCGATGTAACGGAAGAAGGAATTCTTGTAAAGGATGGTAATGAGGAGCAAAACACCGCCTCTCCACCTGTGGCTACAAAAAGAACAAAGAAGGGGAAAAAGGGAGGCAAGAAAGAGAAAGGTGATGAGCCCAACAGTGACGACACCATTCTTCCTACCCCAGAACAAGTGCAGCAATTAGTTCAACTTGGAACTGATGAGCAGGAGAAAAGCAGCGAAACTACTCCACCACTAATTACTTCACCAGAGCAAGAAACTCCAGCAAATGTTGAGCCTCGCACTGATCCAGCTGGTAGCAGTGTTACTGGAGACCCGGAAATTGGATACCAACTTTCCAAGTCAGAAAGACTTGATGAGTTCCCTATGACGGTCATTAGTCCTGAGCCACAGAAAGAAGTTGCTGATGCAAGTGAGTCAGCAGCAGTAGTAGCAGTTGTTGTGCAAGAGGCTGCTATTAAAACGGAGGAATCTATTAATGAATCTGAAACCAGTCTAATTATTGCTCCACCGGAAGAAACAAGCAATCAAGAGCAACAGCAGCAGCAAAAGCCTCCAAAGAGGAAGAAACGAAAATCGAAAAAGTCCGAGAGTGAAAGCATGGGTGACTCTGCATCTATAATACCCGCTGATAATATACCAAAGTCGACTGATGTTCAGGTTTCACAGTGTGAACCTGATTCTTCATTGGAGCTGGCCCAAGTCCAAGCTGAGCCTGATACTCCACCTCAGTTGCCTGAAGTTGAAGCTATAAAACCAGAACCCTTACCATGCAAATCAGTTGAAAAAGAACAGATGGAGGCGCAACCTGCACCACAAACATTTGGACTTCTTAAAGGTGATGACGGTTTATGGGATGCTTGGATGGACGATGATATTTGCCCAATTGAGGATGATTTTGAAGATAGTCAGCCTGCCGTAGTAGAGATCCCTCAGGTGGTGACGGTGGATGACAAAAAAGAACTAGTGCCCGAAGAAATTCAAGCTAAAGATCCGGAAATTGAGTTAAAACTTGAGCTAGTAGCTCCCACTGCTGCCGAGAGCAATAAAGAAACAGAGCCAGCAGCACCTGCAGTTCCACCTCAACAATTTGATCTATTGAAATCTGACGCTTTTGACGATTTTTGGATGAACAACGAACCTTGCCCAATTGAGGATGACGAAGATGAAAATTTGGGAGCAGTGGACCCAATGGCAGAACAAATGAAGCTGTTTGCCCCAGATTCTGTTGCGAATGTGGAAACAGAGGAGATGAAAGAGGAACAAAAGGAATCAATTCCAATGAAAAAAGAGGAGAACAAGGTAGCCGCTGCTGTTGTGCAAGACAAAGAGGAGAAGTCAGGTGGATTTAATCTGCTCAAGTCATCCGATCCATGGGATGATATGTGGATGGATGACGAGCCCTGCCCCATTGTAGACGACGACGAAAACGATGAGCAACAAGACAATGTTCTTGCTGCTTCTTTAATATCAAATCAGGACCAGACTATTCAAGTGAAAGAGGAAGAGAATAAAGAGAGTGTAGTCGTTAGTGTAGAAGATGAAATGCAAACTGTATTGATTCCTGTCGAGCCGGAGAATGAGCAAGTTGCAGAGCAATTCGATCATCAGCATTCAAGTGGTGAGATCAAGCCTGCTGCAAAACGGAGTTCAAAAGATAAAAAGAAAGGGAGTAAGCAGCAGGGGGAAAGCTTAAAGAAAGAGGATCAGCAAGAGAGCAAGTCATGCAAAAGCAAGGGATCATCGGGAGGAACAGCGTCATCAAAGCAAAAGCAGAAAAGTAGTGGGAAAAACAAGGCAGAGGAACTCGTGTCATCAGTTTGGCAAGAGAAACCCGCATCAGCAGCAGATGAATCCGCAGAATGGGAAACGGTGGCCGAGGAAATCATTGAACCAACTTTATCCTCTACTAGCTTATTGGAGTCATCGGTGAGTGTTGTGCCAGACATGGAGGTTGTCGAGACCCTTCATTTGGAACCCGAGGAGACCCTCGGAGAGTTCATTGTACAACCTCGGGCAGAGGAAAGGAAAAGTGAGGTGATAGCGTCAATAGAGGAGCCTGGGGGCAATAAACCGGAGAAAGCAATAAAGCGACGGGATACAAAAAAGAAGCTAAAACGACCTGCGTTTGTATTCAGTGAGGCATCACCTATAGCCAGTCAGGCAGATGAAAATAATACTGTTGATATTCCCGTGGAGGTGATGGAGGAATTCAACCAAAATATTGAATTATCCACGGATTCTTCCACACAAAATGAAACTAAACAACATATTGATTTAACAACACCAGACAACACAAGTGAACCATCAGCGCAGCCCACCAAGGAGGTGGTAGCAGCACATGAAGAAATAAAAATTATTGATGATGATACAGTTATTGATGAGGGGCAAAGTAAACAAGTGAAAGATGAGCAAGTCGAGTCAAGTAAAAAAGAAATGGGTCAGGATGAAGAGAACGAGTCTAAACCACAAACTGTAGAAACAGATAAAAAAGGGAAAGGTGGATACAAATATGAGAAAGGCAAAAAGGCAGGGAAAGGTGGGAAGGTCGGCTCTGCACCAGAGAGAAAAACGGAAAATGCTGCAGTTATGGATCCTACACAGAAGCCTAAGAAACGACAGCAGAGAAGACGCACAAAGTCTAGAAACTCTGAAAGTGATGATCAAGGTGTAGACATTGCGGAACAGGTTTTACCAGAAATTGGAACGGAAAAACAAATTTCCCCAATTCAAGAAATTTCCGGTAGGGAAGAACTGGACTTTGCCACCGAGCCTTTAAAAGGGAAAGGCAAGCCAAAGAGAAAGAACACAAAATCAAAAAATTCGGAGAGCGAGGATCAGTCGCAAACTGATGTGGAAAATCAGGAATGCAAAAAAGCCGAGAAAGCAGAGTCGGTTGGTGTAACAGAAACCCCAGTTGTGATACCAGAGACTACAACTGAAACTCCACAGAAAGTTGAGGAGAAATCTCAAGAGTTGGAATTTTCAATGGAACCTGTGAAAAGTAAGGGCAAACAAAGAAGGAAACGAACGATGTCTAAAAATTCTGAAAGTGAGGATCAATCACAAAGTGAGACACCTTTGGATGTGGTGGTAGAGTCGAAAATTACTGAAAAAATTCAAGAAGTTACTGCTGTTCCAGAAGCAAAACCTTCTGAGAAACAAAAATTTGTCAATGAACCTCCAAAATCAAAAGGCAAGTCGAGAAAAAATCGCACCAAGTCTCAAAATTCAGAGAGTGATGATCAGTCGCTAGCTGATAAAGAATGCAAGGAGGCTGAGCCTGTTGGAGTAAGTAAAACCGCAGTTGTGATACCAGAAACTTCCGCTGAGACTCCAGAGAAAGTTGAGGAGAAAGCTCAAGAGTTGGAATTTTCAATGGAGCCGGTAAAAGGAAAACAGAAAAGGAAACGCACATTATCCAAAAATTCTGAAAAGGAAGATCAGCCATTGACTGTCGTTGAGTCCAAAAATGAAGAGATTCAAGAGGTTATTGCTGTTCCACAAATAAAACCGTCAGATGAACAAAAGTTGGTCAACGAGCCTGCAAAAACAAAAGGCAAGTCAAGAAAAAATCGCACAAAGTCTCAAAATTCAGAGAGTGATAATCAAGCACCTGTGCCTCAGCCTGAAGAGCTTACCAAACAAGAGCAGGATTCTATTCCCACTCCTTTAGTACCCACTAAGGAGACTGCTTCACCAATCACTGCAACTACCGAGCTTGAATTATCGACTGAGCCTACTCCAAAGGGCAAAGGAAAGCCAAAGAGAAAACCAAAGTTTCAAAAGTCGAGAAATTCTGAATCTGAAAGTGATAATCAGCCTCAAAGTAAATCAGAGGCTGATGAACCCAGTCAAGCTCCGGAAGCTGTGGTTGCTGAGTCAAAGACAGAGAAAATGGCTCCAGTGGCTCCAGTGGTATCAGAGGAGTCTTCCACTTTAAAGCAGTCTTTGAATGATTCCAATGCTCAAAACAACGAGCCAAAGGAAGAAGCGAGCTCATCTCCGTTGATTTCATCGGAAGACAGCGAAGTCATAGCTATCGTTACTGAAGATGCGGTTGTAGATGTTGAGCAGCGGAAAAACAAAGCCAAACAAAAACGGCAGAGAAATAAGACGAGGAGCTCTGAATGTGGAGAGGATGAGAAGGCTGAGCCAGGTTCAGTTGCTCCAGAGAAATCCCCGGAGACGGAGCAAAAGGCCCAATTAGCTGAGCAAACAGTTGAGCCTGTTCAAGTAGAAAAGAAACAAAGTGGCTCTCTAAAAGATATAGCAGCGGAGAGTCAACAAACAGAGAAAGCTCCTTCATCAAAGGAGAGCAAAAGGGAGAAATTCTCTAACCAGGCGTCCCGCTCAAAGTCTTTTTCCGCAACAACACAGCAAGATACAGAAGAGGAAAGTAAGCCTGTCGTTGATCCAGATTCGCAAAAATCTTCGAGAAGCCACAGCGAACCTGAAATTGGGTTCTGTGTCGCAGCAGCAGTAGCTGCAGGCGCTGTTGCCATTGATTTAAAATCAGCAGGAAATGAAGTTGATGGCTCAGTTTCTCAAGTGGAAGATAAACAGGCAGCTCAAGAGCTAATCAGTAAAATTGTTGAACAAATACCAGAAGAAAAAATTGTGATCAAAGCAGCAGAATATAAACTAAAAACTGACGATGTGTTTGGTGATGCGTGGATGGACGACGATGTTTGTCCATTTGGTGATGAGGACGAAGAAGAGGTTAAACCAACAGAAGAGGTGATAGAAGAGAAAGCAACAGTTGAACCCAAACAAAGTAAAAAGAATGATGAGGAGAAAGCAAAGTCTGAGATAAGCCCAGTTGTGGAGCCTGTCCCCACACCAAGCCCAGAAAAGCCTGTAACGGGATTTTCCCTTAAAACTGATGATGTATTTGGAGACGCATGGATGGATGACGACGCGATGGTAATTGACGTTTCGGATGAAGACGATCAAACACCTCTGGTGCAAGAAAACAAGGAGTCTCCCGAAAGTACGACAGTTACCACTGTGGATGCAGGTCTTCAACCGTCAGAACAACTATCTGTGGCGACACTTATTGAAATTGAAAGTGAACCTAAAGAAGAAGTAGTCCCAGTCCGTGTGGATGCTGAAAATACTGGTACTTCCTCGATCACTTCCGTTACGAAAGAAGAAAAACGAGTGAGGTTCCCTCCTGATGAGGAGCTCAGTGAAGAGCGACCATATATTTCAAAGGAGGGCAAAACTAAAAAGAAACGAAGAAAGCCGCAAAAGTCGAAAGCTGCAGAGGAAGCTGAGAAAACATTGGCTGAGCTTGAATCACAGGGCAGCATGGACGAAGCATCAGCTCAGAGTCACGATGAAAGTCAAACGGACCCTGAAAGCGGCGTTGACGATGATGGGTTTATGGTATTCCAAAGTCGCAAGACAAAGCTGAAAGGAAAGAGAGGTGATAGACAGGATGATGAGGAAGATCAGCCTCAAGAAGAACTCCCAGAAGCGACAGAAATAGTCATTGAAGAGCAGCCCCAAGTACAGGTTCCAGAAGCGATAGAAAAAACCAAAGAAGAAGCTACTGAGAATGTTGCTGAAGTGACGGACATCAAAGAGGTGGACTCGATGGGGATAGCTCCACTTGCCACGCCAGAGTCACCGGAGAAGAGTACAGCAGAGGAAGCGGTTGTGTTAAGCGCTAAAGGTGAGTTAAGGAAAGGTGAAGGTGGAAGAGATGATCTAGATGAATATCTGATGATGAAATCTGAAGAGTTGATAGACGAGTCATGGATGACCGTTTCTGATTATACAGAGCCAACACTGACACATGCAGCGCACGACATGGAAGCACTTCTCGCTGGGGAGGTGGATGCGGAGCTGGAGCAGCCGTCATCATCAGAACAGGAATTGATTCCGGAGAAAAAGGAAGCTACACTACAGCCCGAAGAGGATGACAAAGAACAGAAAACTCTTACCGAGTCAAGTGTCTCATTTGCGACTGATGTGGTCGTAATCCAGTACGACGATGAAGAGAAGCCTTCAACTGTTACATTAGCCTCACTAAAGGAACGAAGTGATAGGTCTATGCCTGAAGATGGAAAAGATGTTAAGGCACCACCACCATTAGAGGAGGCCTTATCAATCGAAGATTCTCCTCCAAACTCGCCATGTCACCAAATAAAGCAGTTGGTTGAGCAAGTCACATTGCCCCAAAAACCAGAATCTATTGAGGACAACCAAGTGGAACCATCTATCATTCAACCCACAACTCTGCAAGCTATGTCCTCACAAATTATTAGTCAACTTGAGTTCCAGGAAGCCGAGTCTCGCTGGCATGCTTACATCACCCAACAGAGGAACAGACAACAGCAGGAAATTGGTGGTCAACAGGAAAAACCCATTGCGAAACCTTTGGAAAATGTAACTGAAGCAATAAAATTGGAAAACGAGGCTGCCAAGTCAGCAGCAAAATTAATTCTATCCAGTAGTCTCCCTTGTGAAGAGGAAAAACAAGTCGAGCCAACGTCAGTTAAAGATGTTGAAAAAGTAGCCCCAGTTCCTCAAGCCGCCGCTGAAAAGCCATTATCGTATGCACAAGTCGCCGCATCTCCACAAAAAGTTCAGAAAAGTCAGCCTAGTTTAGCGGAAAATCTGGAAGCTCTCCTGGAAACGGCAAGAATCACGCAATATTTGGTGTTCCAAGAGGCAGAGCGTACTTACCACGAGTATCTTGCTCACCAGCCAAGTACCCCTGAAATCACTCAATCTACCAAACAAGGAGACAAACAAGATGAAAAGATTAAGGAAAGCAATGTCCCGACTGTACCTGAGAATGAGCATGTACCTCCTCCGAAAACGAATGTCGAGGAGGTGAGTAGTAGCCCTAGCAATAAATCTCGTCCCCTTGTGGAAGCAGCTCAAGAAGTGTCAAAGATGGTTGAGCAACTTGCTTCTGAAATCAAGTCGTTATCAGCGCATCAACCCGAAACCACCGCCACACCTCCACCATCACCAGAAATCTTAAAGCCTTCAAAGCAGCCCACCACCGTCGTTTCTACTCAAGAACCCACGTCACCTCAACTTAACGATTCCCAACAAGACCCCTTCCTCCTCCAGATGTCTGCTTTTAACGAAGCAGAACGAAAATGGCGTGAAGGAATAGACAAACAGAAACAGCAAGAAACCGAATCCGATCAAAAAGAGACCCCAGGTCCATCTAATGATAGAGATGGATCGCCAGACAGTAGCAATAATCAAGGACCACCTTCAGACGGTGGCGCAGGGGGTAGTGGGGGCCGTAGTAGCAAACCTCCAGTTACAGAACTCCTTCTTGGGGGAATTTCCAACTTATCATGTAATTGGCTTGATTGGAGCACTTACTTGAGCCCCGAGGTAAAACTTCCTGAAAAAATAACATTTCCCACAAGCGCTTCTCCCTCTGGGGTAGCTGCAAACCAGCCACCTAAATTCCCCACACCTTCTACCGCTGAGCAGACAACGGTAGAAGAGGTAAAAATCACACCGACGGAGGAGATCAAGAGTGCAGAACAAGTTGGGTGCGTAGTTAAGGACAACGTCACTTGTACAACCAATGATGATGATCTGAAAAAGATCAAGGTGAACATTTCACTGTTACTGTGCATTCACAATAGTCATTCAAATATTTTAAAATAGTCACCCCATCACAAAAAATATATATTTAAGTGTCATCAATTCGACTGCGCTCTTTATTATTACAAGACACTTAATTGTAACCTCAAATTACTAAATCACTGATTAACTCGTATAGCATTGTAATTAAAATGTGAAGTAATTTTTAAAATATATTAAACCACGCCATACTAGAAACGCAGCCATTACAATGCATATCTGTTAATCTGTTTACCTCATCTTTGCCGTTTTGTTTGTCCAACTATTTTTAAGTTCGTTTTTGCCGTGTTGCCAATTTGAAAAATGTCTTGTGCGTTTTACATTTTAAAATGGGTCATGATGGCGTTGTGCGATGTGATAGCGGTTTTTGTAGTGTAATTCTTTAAGCCAACATGACTATTATTTTATTCATTTGCTTCAGGTTTGTCTCCTTTGTGTTTTTGAAAGTTTAAAGAAGTAAAAAGCTGTGTTATTGGAATTTAGTGAAGAGAATGATGACTGCTGGCTTTGTGCATGGTATAATTTTAATGAATGAATCTAAAACGTTGATTCTAAGAAATAGGCTGGATTAACAAAATCGCGGTTTGGAGAAATTTGAGTGAACATTTGTTGATTTGTAACAAAAATAAAATGCGTTAGCTAAGATTTGAATGCTTGTTTTTACTGGGACGATTTAAGGTCAAGTAAGGTTATTCGATTTTAAAATAAAACTATCTCGTAATTCTGTCAGTTTGTCGTTTGTTTTTGTATGCGACAAAGTTTGGCATGCGAAAGTGACAAAGACAAATGTGTTGAGATGAGAATGAGTGTTTTGGCTAATATCAGTAATCTCCATCAAGTAATGCCATAACAATAGCTTTTTATTGCTCGTTACCATCATCGATTCTAAATTGCCAGTTCAGTTGTTACTTAAATGGCAAGGAAACATCCTTATTTTGGTGATGGAAGCGAAACGATGAACAGAATGTGTGAAAGGGTTAGTGGTTTTGTGGAAATGGTTAATAGATTCAGATAGAGAAAGGGTTAACTGCTTCCAGCTGGCAAAGGCAGGCAAAAAATGGCTCAGTCAGTTGACCTGATTTTTACACTTGCAAATATTTGCAATTCTACATTCAAGTGAATGTAAAAGGCAAACAAACAACTCCTTCTGAGAGAGATCTTTGATTCATATTCCATATTTTTAGCCTTTCGTTGTCCACAAACTCCTACAGCTAAATAGATAATAGATATAGACTAATAGACTCATCTGTCAGCCAGCCACCATACCAGCCAGATAATTTTTATGAGCTCTGCCTTTTCCTGAAATATTTTGCCTGTGTGTGTCCAACTTGAAGTATTTTTTATTGTACCAAGGAGCATTTTCATTTGTAGTGTATTTACAACACCATAACAACCACATTAATCCTTCGCCTCCTCCATTTCACTAAAAATGTCGTTTTCAAAGAATAATGTTGCCAAATAGCCGTAATATACTTATTAAAACTTACAGCTTACAATAACAACACAGAAATTTTATACACTCACTATATAGAAAGCTGTTCTCATAGTAGTCATGAAAAAAGTATGTCATATGTGTCTATGAGTAGATCCGTCTTGGCAAGTTTGGCAAATGACATGGATAGCTTTGCTTTGATGTTACGTACGGAGTACGCATTCACTTTATGTGCATCTTTGTCATTCGAGAGCTTCATTGCATTTTTGTAACAGTCATAATTAATTAGCTTTTTTAAAGCGTGACGCTGTATAAAGTTGAAACACAAATGGTGCGATTGGGTTTAGCTATAATAAACCTTAATTTGGCATTCACAGCTTCCAAAAAAGACTATGAAAAAAACAATAACGAATGAATGTCATGTCATGAGTTTATTTGTACAAAAGAGAAACGCTTTTGATTACGCAAACATATTTTGTGCAGCTTGCATCTTGTGACCTGCTTCTTTGCTTTCCATTCCATATTTACTTCTCTGGAAGGGGACGGGGTATGATTAAAAAACTACTTGAATGTTTTAAGATTCATGTCAAGTTAAATATAATGTATGTGGTTGTTCCGCTGCCTGACTGACTTTTACTGCGCTCGTCTCTGTGCATTTTTTTCTCCATTCATTGAACATGTCACGTCGCTTTAATCCTATTAAACCTCATCCATAAATAACGTAGACTGTAGTAAAGTAGCCTTGTATTAATGCTTTTTGCCTCACGTTTTTTACAAGTATAAATAAAGAGCACAAACACACTGTACACGAATGTATATATCTGTAAGTACACTTGTACACACGGAAGAAAACTTTTCTTCCAAATGAACACCTTGCACTTTTCTCTCTACTTATGGTCATGTATACTTTTGTGAATGGGTTGGGTATTTGGAAACAAGAAAAGGTAACAACGAAGTTACGAAGATGGTGATGATCTCATGGTAGAAATTTGACACTGATTCTCTTTCATCTTGTTACACACCGTCACTTTTGAACAGGAGGAAACTCAAACAGATGTGGACGAACTTGGCAAGGCAGTCAATGCGGCAGCAGAAAAACTGTCCAGCCTGGATCCAGACCAACTTGAAAACACTTTGCATAAAACCTGGGTACGCATACTAATTCAACTCATTTCATGTCATGCCAGATGCTTAAAACACTCTCATAATGACAACGGTGGTGATACATGATGATATCATCACCATTGTCACTCTATTTGGGCTAACTCTGGCGTGAATTATGGTGCATTCATTATTTGTCGCATAGTATAAAAAATGGGATACTGCTTTAAATGGTAGGAATTGCTTGGCGGCCTAAAAGATCTTGAAGGCAGTGGTCTGTCGCTGAAACAAAGCTTGGAGTCCAGCTTCCCAGCCTCGTCGGAGGATCCAGATGCCGAGTCCATGTCCGCAGAACTCAAAGAGCTTCTCTCTAGACTGGTAGTGCTCATGGCGCAAACTGAAAAGCTCAACAAGGCGACCAAGGTAAACGAGAGCGTTGACGAAGAGAAGAGGACGGGTACCTCCTCGTCCTCCCAACAATTGTCCAATACTTCACCGTCTCCTCATTCTTGCGTGAATGATGAGGAGAACGGTAGAAGATCTCCGGAGGGTAGCGCTGCAGGTTCCACTCCAACGACAAATTCTATTGTAAAAAGCCCCTCGGGAACTAGCTTCCTGGAGGTGGCTCCTGGGGCAAATCGAGAGGGACAAATTTCTGGCAACCAAAATTGGTTTGGGGGAAATGGTAACCAGGGAAATTGTGGGGAAGAAGGGGATCAGGGCGGAAAATATTTGCCTTTTCAGTGTGGGTGCTGTGGAGCGCCCATTCTGATAAGTGTACTTACCCCTGGGGGCAACTAACAACAACAACAGCATCAGTTGTTTCGTGAACATTTTTATAGAATCCCACAGGCAAACACCAACGCAAAACATCATTTGCAACAAGATGGTGTGTTCCATTGAAACCCCTGACGACATGATCCCAGTCCCAGACAGATATCGACAAACCCACCACGAAATATTATGACACTTGACATATTTTATTGCATTTGACAGCGAAATCAAAAATAAGATCAAAATATCGTCTCAGTGGTTTGTAGTAAATTAATTTAATCAAGTAATATTCGCAGTTAAAAAATGATAAAAAGATATTATGCGAGAGAGCAGGGAAAAGTATTGTATTTATCTGTATGTTTGTTTGTTCTAAATGTACGCAAAACACAGTATATAATTTAATTAATGAATAATAATTACGTAATCTAATTTAATTTATAGTGAATTTCTTTGTAGTGCAAAAACATGATCATTTCTGTGTACTTTAGCTTAATTTACTGTATGTGTGCATGACTTTTGGTGATGATGAACTTTAGTCACAAAGGTTTTCGGAGGAGAAGGAAAAAATAAAAACTGACAATAAAAAGTTTAAAAAGAAAAAAATACACGCACGACTACATGTAGAATTTTATGATGTGACATTGGTATATTTTACTCGAAACTCATTTTGTTGTTATTTTACTGGAAAACGACTGCTCAAAAAACAAGATACCAAGATGACATCATCATTTTCATTTCATTTGGACAAGATGACATTATTGCAAATTTGCAAACAAGTTTTTTTATCAGAAATTTGTTTGATTGATGACTGATATTAGTGATATGAATGGTGGTGGAAGAAAGAGGAAGGGCAAGTGGCAAAGAAGGAGCATGAGATCATGTTTAGAAATCTAAGTAAACATGATTAAGTGACATGACATAACAAAACATTAACCACACACACACAGTTTGCCTTACAATTAACACGAATCACGATGGAAAAAATGCATAAGGTGGAATAATAGAATTAATCGCTGAATCGCAATCGGTAGTAAGTTCATAGCATGTGTTCATATTAATTTAACGAGTGTGAAGTGAAGATGCTACTTCTAAAAAGAACGATGACGCATTTCCATTCAGTTAAACAGTCAGGCCAAGTCTAGTCAGTCTTTCACAAAAGCATTTTGAGTACACGAGTTAGAAAGAGAACGACCTTGACTGAAAAAATAAATGAGGCATAATTCACAGAACGACATAGAACAGGATATACTGACTGATACGTTGCACATGTACATGTTATGTTAGAAAAATAAGGAGAGATGAGATTTTAAGTTGGCTTGAGTTGATTAAGACGAGGTTCGTACATGAGGAGCATTTATCTTTTTCAAAAAACGCAAGCAAAAGTGAGCAAGAATCACAAACAACGTTTGTACATGTTTGTTTGGTTTGGACGGAAGGAAAGGAGGCAAGGCCAATAGAAAATTTTGTGCACAGTGAATTATAGCTATAATTAAAATAATTTTGAGGATTTATTCAGTTAAGAGAGGTATGTCATATTATTATAGTGGCAAGCCAGACTCCATTTATATACGATTTAAATACATGTAGGCATATAGAAAAATACAAGACTATCCGGACGTGACCGAAAAACCGCGACGTGTGTAAATGTAAAAGATGGTTAACGATTCCTGATTTATGTTACGCTGTCCCACTCTCGGGATATATGATCTGACTGTTGTGCCGCCAGCGAACCATTATTTTGGAACACTGACTATTTCTACCTGACTTGATTACGTTTCTTTTTGCAAAACAGGACACGCACACGACTCGACAATATTCCTTCTTTGTTTGGAGACCTGCTCCCCCGGGGAAGCCCCATAGTCCCATGTCCCAGGTTCCTTCGCTACAAAAAAAATAAGTACAAACTCATAAGTTAATATTTTTCTATGATTTTTGCAGAATCGTCTTGAAGCCATAACCAGAGACGCAGAAGAACGTAAACAAGGTAATTTCCTTTTCTTTTTCTAAAAAAATCGCTTGGCTTTCATTTGTAAGTCGTGTTTTGCCAATGACAGTAGAATACTTTCCAATTTCGAATGCATGTGCACGAACTCATTTTCCAATTTGCATAGCATGGTATGTTGATGATGAGTTCGTGCTAAAGTTGTTTTTCTTGTCATTCAGCATTTTGAATTGAGCCAGCTATTTTACTATGTACATATATTCTGTAATGCTTACGATTAGTATTGCGTACATCGTTTGAAAGTAAGGCAAAGATAAATTAGAAGATGGTCCGTTTTCAGCTGCCAAAGTAGAAGGAGAGCAAGCGGGTGCTGCTGTTATTGTTGAATCTCCTTCTGAACACGTGCCAACGCCGACATCATCACCACCAGAATCACAAGCGCTTGTTGTTGTACAAACAGTTGAAGAGAGACCAAGCACAGCGCAAGAACATGAGGAGGAGGACGTGAGTGACGAAGCTCGACCCGTATCTCCAACATCATCATTAGCAGATATTGTGGAAATTGAAGAGATTGCCTTAACTCCATCACCGGAACGGTCAGAAGCCACCACTCCAGCAGAAGGAATGTTGCGCAGTCGGGATACGACCAAGTCTTTCAAAAATGTGGAGGAGACTACTGTTGTCATTCCACCAACAGAAGTGGTACAGGAGCATACATTGGACAATGGCGACAAAGTTTTTACTCGAGTACAACGCACTGTGGTAGTAAATCAGAGAAAAGAAGTGGTCCAGTCGTGTCAAGTACAAGGTGCTTCACACCAGGCAACAGATGATGACATTGTGGGAGAGCCTATTCACATACAGGTGCGAGGTACCGAGATTAGGGCAGTGACTCCAGAGCTTGTGGAACACATTGAAGGGTTCCAAGTACCGAGTGCTGTTACACCGGAAAATGCACCGCTTATTCATATGCCCACACAACAGACTGAGGGAGCGTTTGTGGAGGATGATGAGGGTCTAACTGTGAGAGTTCGACAAGTAACAAGACACGTGACAAGAAGAATTATTAGAAAGAGGAGAAGGATAATTAGGAAGGTTGTGATAATTAATGGGGTGGAAACTGTGACGGAAGAGGTGGTCGAGGAACCTGATGAGGTGGATGAACAAACAAGTCAAATTTCTAGTGGGCCTGTTTTTGATTATGTGAGCACTTCTCCAAAACAGGGCGAAGAGAGGGATAGGTCGCGATCTCCTAACGTAAGAATTACTGAAGTGGAGCCTGGAGATGTGGTACAAGGTCATTCACGTCCAGGAAGCAGAAGAGATGGTGATGGGGGAGAAGGTATCTCGACAGCAAGCACGTCACAAGGATTACAAGTTCCAGGAAAATCCACAAGGACAAATAAGGGCGAGGAAGATAATACAGTGTCGAGTAGTGATATAACCGAGCTTGTTATGGGCACCCCACCTGAAGATGTGGAAGCCCTCCTCAAAGTTGTCAAAATTGAAGAAACCAAAAAACACAAAAGGGAAAAGAAATCCAAGAAACGGTCTAAGGGATCCACTCATGAAGATGTACCAACAGGTCACATCACCAGATCAGAACCAATAGAAATCGTTAGGGGAGCTAGTTCACTTTCCACCGCTCCTGGTGATTCGCCCATGACATCAAAAGAGTCTACGCCAGGTCTATCTTCATCCTACACCTCTTCGGAGGGACAATCACCTGATGAAGTCTCATCCAAACTGGAAATAACTGTGATAAGTGCGAGTGATTATAAGAAGGAACGTGATGAGACAAAGAGGGCTGCAAGTCGGTTGGAAGATGTGAGCGAGGATACAACGGCAGACTTTTCATGGGTTGACGATAGTTGTAGTCTGATTCCTGAAGATAAGCCAGGTGACCAGGCAGAGTTAAGATCCCAGGTGCCTTCCACAACCACACTTGATGAAGAACCCTGCCAATTTAGTGAAATTATTGAGCAAGTTCCTGAAAAGCAACAACAGGGATTGGCAACTGATATGGAAAAGCAAGAAGTACAACAGATTTTGAGTGAGCCGGTTGTGCAAACTGAAATTTCTCAGTCCTCACCATCGGATGAACAAGGTTTTGTGCAAGAAGTTGACTTGCAGATTGGTGACAGTGGACGACGTGATAGTAGTGAACCGGAAGGAGAAATATTCAGGGTCGTTGTGCCTACTGAGGAAATTTTGGAAGAAAAGGAGAAGGGAAGTCCCAAGTCTCCTGACAT
>JAQFXM010001310.1:0-33768 GCA_034693345.1 Entomobrya multifasciata
CAAAGTGAAATGGAAACCGGACCCTGAAATTCAAACTCTCTAAAGATAAAAGCGGTAACGACTCCCCCATTCATTCCAAACCAATCACCCAAAATAAGCTGGTCTGTTGACACGACGCCTTGTCGACTTGAATCAATGATTTCATTTTAGCTTTCTTTTCAATTACTTTAATGATTATGGTGCCTGTTTGCCTTTAGCATTTTTTTGTTTCTCTGTTATTGAGCTGAAGGAAAGATAAAAACGTGTATCAATAATAATTAATTAAATAGAGTCTGATTTTTTTTATTGGGGACACTTATGTATCATTAAAGAAGTCAGTCAGCAGAAGTTATCAGTGGCTTACCTTGTTCTGTTAGACAACCGCCATTAGTATTCTAGTTTTTTTTACGAACTTGTCTTTTTGACATCCATGCGCTTTGCCGTGTCATTGTAATGCTCCATTATCAAAAGCAGTTACATCTCATTTTATGCATTACAGTTAATATTGAGCAAAAAGCCCTTTTTTCTTTCTCTTTATGCAAATTACTGTACTTCTCATGAACAATGCTGCTGTTGTCAGCACCGTGAATAATGTTCCTCCGCAGACGAAAAAAATAATCACCAAGATAATTATAATAAGTAATCATACAGTTGTAGAACACTATACCTAAAAGGTATACTATCAGACCAAACGATCAAAACAAAAGTTTGTTTTGCTAAATTTCATAGATAATAGTGCGGTTTTAGTGGTTGCGGTGTCGGTGTCATTGTACCAGCAAAAAGATAAATATTATGTTATTCTAGAAACTGCCAAAAATCTAATGTAATTTAACCAATAATAGTCAAGTAGTTAGCAACACAGCAAGTCGTTTAGTTTACAAAAAGGTTTAAATGCCTAATGTACACATATTTATCGTGTAGTTTGAGATTTTATTACCTGCTTAAGAGAACGCATGAATGAAATGAAATCTTGCCAATTTTTTTATTGCTCGCGAGTCGCGATAATTGTAAGAAATGCTTTAAGGGTGTCATTAAATGATGTATTTATTCTGCGACATGATGGAGGTCTGGGAATCATTGACCCAGGTAGAAGTAGAAGTAGTCATTTTGAGTCATTTGCAAAAGTGCAGAGATGCAGGGCTACTTCATAGTCAAATAGGTAATGCATCACATTCCAAAATTACAGTGCGGTGGTAAGCTTGTCGCGTCAATTTTCATGACAAATGCACAGGCACAAAAGAGAACTAAAAGTTTGATTATTACGTTACCTCTTTTTCGTAGATTTTTTTATTCATTCAAGGTAACAAAAACCTGAGGGAGTCTTTTCATACAAAAAATATTGTGTTTACGAAAAATTCTGGTTAATAACTTTTAGTGCAATTGCTCACTTCTCGCGAAATGACATGAATGAATGAGGCAATGTAGTAAACAAGAAGAAGCAAGATATATTGAAAGGGAGATTTCTCATAGCCAATTCACCGTTGTTCATCCGTCCAACTGATACCTATTCAAAAGCAAGCGAGAGTGAAGTGAAGACATTGTGAAGTTGAAGCCTGACTGACCCAATTTTGAACGACTGCCAGTACCACTACAACCTGTACAGCTATTTCTCCTACAAAACTACTTACTTTTAATATGTGTTTTGGTTAGTGGACATATTATAATGGATGCATTTTTTGTGATTATAGTTAGTTGTATGTATACACAATGCACTTATTATATTGGTATGCCCAAATGCTGGGTGATGATTACGATTACGATGGTGGGTTATTTAACAATTTTTTGAAGACAACGTTTCATTGTCACCGACCAAAACAAACTGAGTACGAACGCCATAAAATTGTAAGAATCTCTTTACTGATACTGCTAAACTACATAATATTGTCATCTCATCATCATTTTTTGCATGCCATGCGTTTAGTCAGGAGACATTAGGTTGCAAATCGCAATGCACTGCACTGCACCACCACCACCAGGAAGGCACTATCCTCCAAAAGTGGTTCATGAATTTCATGATTACCTAACTTCATATTATTGCTGAAGTGTGTTTGAGGTGGTGATAATCATCAAAACAACATATTATCATATCATCTTATCTAAGCCACATGCACATTCAAAACAAACGGTTAGTCAGATTGTGTGACTGACCGCTAGTTTGACACACTCCAACCTCTAAACTTGCACTTCATTTTTCACAAAATTGCAAAACTAGTGTTGTTGTTGTTAAGTGTTCAAGAGTGAATTGTTGTGGTCATTGTTGTAGTTCAATAAACAAGTTTGGTCATCGAGTCATTGGATACTTGAGGAAAAGAGTTGTATTTCTTGGAGATCCTTCGAGTAGATCGCATGTCTTTCTGCTGTGATGTTACTCTGTTGCATGATCTGTTAAAGTGATCTGAGTTTTTGGGTTCCATGAATTTTTGCAACTGTCATCATTCCGAGCTACAAAAAAATGTTTCCCATGTTTTGTCATCATTGACACATAAATAGTCATACATCTTCTTCCTTTTTTGCAATATTGCAACATTCGATAACAAATCAAATCGCAAATTCATCAAAACAATATTAATTGCATGCAATCTGCAATGCAATGTGTGTTAAAACCCTTACCTAGTCAATTTGAAGATTCCTTGTTTAGGATATAAATAGAAACTACATAATTCATAACTTGTGTGAAGTTTATCATTGTTCACATTTGCATTTGTTTTGCTGTTTCTTCTGCATGCATAATATTTGCTACCATCATCATTATCATTCTCATCACCTTGTTTTTTTTCATCTTTGTTAGCTAATTTAGTATTTTTGTTTTCTATGAGAGATTCTATTGTATAACATTATTATGGCTGTGATTATAATAACGATACTGTTCCAACAAATCAGCATGGCATGGGAAACTTACCAAACCTTCCTCAAACACCTGAGTCGGTACCAGCAGCTTTAAAACCCACAAAACAGCCTCAGCCAAGAAGAGAACAAAGTATTTAGGGTATGCGTCTCTGTCTGGTGCTATGTTGTTTTGTGTGTGATGCAATTTTGTAAAAGTTGAACCAGAGCTTAACTCTTAGATAAATACCTTTGAATTGCTTGCAAATTCCCACATAAATGATTTAGTAAAGCTGGAGTTTAAACCGCTCCAGGTTGTTTATCAAAAATTTTAATCAAACATAAGTTCAAGTGATGGTGCCGTACTTTTAGTTCCATTGTACCTCAAATAAATCAAGATAAAAGTGTTATTAGTCTGAGAAATTATTTCATTCATTCAGTTCCCGTCTTTCAGGATATGTGACTAAACAATAAAAGGAAATCTATCAAAATGTTGTTTACGGGCACCTACGTACTGAATTTGTTATGCTCCATTGTTCCCTGTCAGGCCTCTATGAGACCTCCGGAATCCCATATTGCCCGAATTTACGAAAGTAGTGCAAATAGCAGTTTGTCAGCTTCAACAATTGATCTGGCCCTGAACAACAGCTTAGATCCTGTGACAGGCGACTTTAGCAATGATGTTTTAACAGTCGTGAGACCAAAACGAGTAGAAAATGCAACTGAATTTTTTCCAAGCACTAGTACTCCTCCATCAACAACTATTGCAGCGCAAGGAATAAGAAGATATCCAAATCTTTTGAATCCCGTGAGGACACTTATTGAAGCTGTGAGAAAGGGCGTACAACAGTCTGGAGGACTTACACACAATTTTGGAAATCCTCTGGAACCCTTTCCAGATCCCGTACCAGGAAATATTAAAAGAGATGTACAAACACATAATAAACAAAATGGGGGGCAATCAAAAGAAACAATGGTTTATCTGAGAAATGGGGACGCTGTGGAGGGTTACTTTATGGGGACCATGAAAGGAAGGCGGATATTGGCTTTTCAAGGAATTCCTTATGCGGAACCTCCAGTAGGAAATTTGCGATTCCGGGTAAGAAATACATTATGTGGAATAATAGGTGGAAAAATTTACTTATGATGACATGTTCTCCAGTCTTAAATTGTGCAACTAATGCCATTTTAGTGCAAATGACTTTTATGTGTCATTATAAATTATAAATTCATGATCACACAGCCATCAATTCCAAAACGACCTTGGCGTGGTATTCTGAAAGCGACTCGGACGGGGAGCGAATGCTTACAGGGACATCCCATCAACATGTTCCGTTTAAGTGGCTCGGAAGACTGTCTATTCATAAATGTCTATACTCCAAAGCAGGTTAGTGTCAGAAAGCAAACTAAAAAGTATAGTAATTAGTTTTGGTAATGATGGTGTGGTGATTGCCATTTGTTATAATATATCCATTGTTTTCATGCATGAGTGGTTAATACCATATTGATAATAGTAATCACAAAACTCTGGTCTCTGGACAGCAAAGTACATACATATTATGCGAATGCGTCGTCCGCTCACTTTAGAACATTGCATGTCGGCAAGAAAAATTAGGGGTCGATTTAGACTTTTTGGCGTTTATGTAACATAAAGTCACGATACATCGATTCCCGGCAAAGCTTTACAGAGATTTCTCTGTCAGTTTTTTGAAGGGGAATATAAATTAGTTTGGATAGGTGCATGACTTATCATCAATACAACATGTTATTAGAACCTCTAACAACATAACACCACAAAATTACCTGAAATTGTTGTAATTCATATGAATAATACACATGTCTCGTGATACCCACGTGTGTTTAAAAAGAATTATTTGAAACGGTGCGATATGGATATTAGTAAAATATTCGTAAGTACACAAGTTGCCTTACCTTTTCGACCATCGACCGAAGCCTGTTCGTTTTTTTAGATACCTGTCATGTACCAAAAAAGTGGATTCCCGCTATGGTATTAATTTTTCATGTAATTTTCCCTGTAAACTGCAAAAAATGTTTAAACATATCTCATAATCTCATCACTATCACCTTAGCCTGAGCTTCACCATGTCATAGTACCTTGTCTAAAGGAACGCAATACACGAACTTACACCACCGCACGTGCTGACTCCATTGACATTTTTGATTTTTGAAGAGTTGAAGGCTAACAACATGAAGAAATCATAAAGTAGGAATTACAAGGTTTGTTGATGTTATAGTTTAGGATAAACCAAACAAGAAAATCATAATTGTATACAACACAACCGATTGTAATTGAGTGATAAACTTGAGAAAGCGAAAGTGTTTCTCGTTTTTTACCATTTCTCTCAGACAGTTTATTGCCACACATGCACATGCTTTTAAAACTTAAGGCGTTACAAGTGCTTCGCACGTTTGCTTGTCAGCAGCATCGTATGTAGGTATTTTTGATCTTTCCACACATCAACGTCAAAAAGCTTGTGGTGGACAATGCGTGTAACAATTTCGTTGAATTCGGTACGCTGGATAGGTCAAAGTCATTTTTACATGGTGAATGGCACAAAAAAGAAGAAAATCAGTTTAGCCTTTTTGCACGTGCGTATTTTTTTCAACTAATTTTGCCAGTGAAACATGTACATATTATTTTGAAGAGCTACCTTATGTTGGTTATGTTAAATGCTTTTGGTTGAATTAAAGAAACTGAGATTTTTTTATAGTACTGATTTAAAATTCAGTTGCATAAACATCCCTTCATTAATTCATATATCAATCGCCGTACGCCGCGAGTTTTCTATAAATACAAGTTTGCTTGTCGTTACAACAAATTCAACTATTGCCGAACAAGCTAATTTGATACAGCATATTATGCTTCTATTTATATAAAATTTTCAATGAAGACCATTTAATAGTTGGACCCGGTTTCTACATGTGTCTGCTTCTTACAAGTTTTTTATTTTTGTTTGAACAAGATTTGATTTTGTTATCTTTTTTAACTGGAGAAAGGAAAATGATATGGTAATTGATTGTTCAAGTACGGATTTTTATGAAATCTAGACAAGACAAGGTATTAAGAATGCGTAACATTTTAGCTTTTGCTGTAACATGTTCAAAGTCTTAATTTCCTTAACCGGTCAATTAAAGTTTGGTAAGCCAACTTTTTACCCCAGACAGGGCAAATGTACTCCAGCTGTCATGTGTCTAGCTGGAAAGATGTCAGTCAGTTAGCAGTTAAATGTATGTGTATATAGGTACGTCACTGACCCGTGCACATTTCTGTGTTTTAAGGAAAACTGACAGCCTTGATGTTGCAATCGATTTGTAAAAGAATTTGACTGTGACACTCTTCAAATAATTTATAGTTATGCAATTTCATAACCAAAACCTGTTTTGCTGAAAAAGTAGCTTTTTTGCTTGATTTAACATAGCTCACAGGAGTAGCGATGATGCAAGTTGTCATTTGTATTCTGTGGTCAAAATATCCTCACTTTTTATAATTGAGCCATTTCCTTTTCAATTGGTCAGATTGTACTCAATCGTAAATGTTAAAAATTAATTGTAATTTTTTACACATTTAGGATGCTTTATTTATGTAAAGATGTGCTAAAATTGTACCACTTCAAATTACGTGTTTGACATTAATTGCTTCTTGTGTAATACGAGAAGTTTCTCAGTTAAAAATGATAAATCGAATTTGGAATATCAATTAGGTTACAAACAGGAATTTAAAAAATGCTAGTTAATTTAAATAGTTCTATGAAGATATGGCACACATATTTAATTCCGGGTTTGGAACACATCAAGTAACTTTGTGCTTTAGATTAGAATTACTCATTGATGGGGTTTTTACGTTACGTTACATTCTCTAACTGCATGCATACTAATGTGGCTTAATTATATTAGTAGCTGAAGTGGGGGTGGCGTCTTAATGTGTGGGAATGCTTCACATTCTGCATAACCTAGACCTACAATCAGTTTGTCTTGATGTTGATGAAAAGATGATTATGATGATTTTTGCGTGATAAACAATCAAATGGAAGTAATGCAAGTGTTGTTGCGTTTTTACACAAAAATGATATTTATTTAAAAAGAATCAGTTAACTTAATTCTTTTCCTTGTTTATTGTGCGAACATCATGTTACAAATCGTGCCAGTCATGCAATTTAAGTAATTTTTTCTCAGATTTTGTCAAAAATTGTACAAATCCAACATTTAACTACTTGAACAATATGTCTACACATTATTGTTTTGCTGAAAGGAAGTGACATACTATGTATGATGATGGAGCGAGCTTAGTCACAAAAAAGTTAATTGCCCATTGCATTACTTTACTGGTAGACAAATAACTACTTGGAATCCAGAGTTTTTTAAAAATGCTTGTATTTAACGTGCGTGAATTGAGACAATAACAAAACTATTCGTTATCATTTCATTATAGAAGGAGGTTGGAGAATAATGGAATACAAACATATTTTTCATAGTACGTTGTCAAATACTTTATGAAATTTTTGCTTCACATAATTTAGATGAAGTTATGTTGTAATCAATCACAAACCAGCAACATTAAAATTACTCCTATTTTACAGTCCATTTTGTAGTCGAAATCGAAACAATGATGGTTTTCATTTCAGATTTAAAAAACAAAAGTTCTCATTGTTCATGTCATGAAATACATAGCAGGAAAATTTTGTTCAAAAATAATTTGTTTTTAATTTTGCTCTTGTTAGAACATTCTTTCTAGAATGGATTTCAAAATGTAAAATAGCTTGTTGCAGTATATTTCGAGCAAAATAATTATATTGTTTGGGTTTGTTTTGGTACTGCCAAAACCAAAAGTCCGAGTCTGATTGATTGTGGGATTTTAGATTTGTAGGGTATCATTAATTTTTATACCTTTTAAAATCGTACTGAATAAACGTTTTGCACTAGTTTCACTCAATCATTTTTGGGATACAGCCAATTTAAAACCACAATGTTGATTTTAAAATCTCGTTGTTAGCAAATCATTAGGCATCTTTTTGAACTTTTACTCTGGAACTTTCATGGCTGAAAATTTACCAAATGCATGCAACCATACATTCATGTACATCAAGATTTAATCAATAAAAGTAATCAGATAAATTATGAATGTAGAGTAAATTTCCAGGCTCTTTAGTTGGATGTTACGTTCTGTAGGTAGTGAACAAGCTAATGCGAAAATTATGTAAGAATTTTCGTCAATGAAATTTTGTTTTAAAAAGTTTGCACAGATCTGAGTAAAAGTTTCTATCAATTGGTCAATCTAGCATATAAACGGCATCCATATTTAATTAAAATTGTATAACATTTTGCTGATTTGCACTTATGGGAATAGAAAAATGTAGTAATTATGACATGGTTAAACTAAATATGGTACAGTACGAATGTTTGACGTAAGAAAATAGTTTTAAATAACAAAAATAGCGCACATTTTTTAAAAAGAACTATGCAATTAAGTGTCCATATGTTACACGTGGAGAAAAATTTAGCGAGGCAAAAAAAATCTGGTTTGTTGTTTCTCGAAACTTTTATTTGTACCTACTTAATTCAAGTAACCCGATAAAAATAGAATGAATTAATATATACTCATCACAGTCATCACTTTATGCGAAACCATAAACATTTAACGAATCGAGAGTCTAAATGAATTTTCCCATAATACTTTGTCTTTATATCGCTCAACAATGAAATTACATGATTGTATGGCTTGAATATTTGTCGAATGAATGAAGATTAACTATTAAACTTTTTGCATGCATCATGCGTGTTGTTGTTGAAGAAGACTGGACAAGTTGACTTGTCTTGTGGGAACAAAGCATTCAGAGTGGAAATAGCATAATGAAAATATAAACCTAGAAAAAAACTTGGCATTATTTTATTTCATTGTACAATTTTTGACGTATGTACTGTACACGTGTAGAGTATTTAGCCCAGATATGCCATTTTAACAATGATTATCTTCAGACTAATCATTTGGCCAAATGGTATAATTATATTTTAACAGAAGTGAAAGGTTTTTAGGTGCATGGGATGGGAAAAGGGCTGGAACATGGAAAGTAACAAAATGTGCTCATATCATTATCGGTCTGGGGAAGTGTGTAAAACTACTAATTAAAATTTGCATGACGCACGCATTTAGGTTGAAACAAAATTTATAGGATGAAGACAATCAAGGAAGAACTAAAAGCTTTGAACTTTTGATTGAAAATGCTCTTATCTTACTTATTTTGTCTCTTTTATTATTTTATAGACTTCCTCATTACAGGGGAAGGAACTCTTGCCTGTGATTTTTTTCATTCATGGTGGATCATTTATGTATGGTAAGTATTTAAAAAACTAAGAATCTTAGTGTGAAGTATTTTCTGCAGACTCACGAATATTTCTTGAATTTTCTTTTTCTTCAATGAATACAGGCTCTGGAAGTGAATATGGACCTGCCTACATGGTTGACAATGATGTTATCTTGGTGTCGTTTAACTATAGATTGGGGCCTCTTGGATTCATGTCAACGGGAGATCTTTCCAGTCCTGGAAACTATGGTCTTCATGACCAAGCACTAGCTTTGAAATGGGTTCATGAAAATATTGAACAGTTCGGAGGGGATAAAAACCGAATAACGCTAATGGGTCAAAGTGCCGGAGGTAGAATAGAATATTGATTTTACAACTAAAACACTGTAAGGCCAAGAAATTTAATTTAATTTTAAATTTTTTATTTATATTAGGTGTTTCAGCACATATCCATTTACTGGCAAATAAAACAACGCATTTGTTCCAAAGTGGTGTAAGCTTGAGTGGATCTGCTTTCGGATTTTGGCCAATTGTACAGAAAAAGAGAATGCAAGGTTTCACTAGAAGATTGGCAAAACATTTGAGATGTCCACAAGATAACTCTGCGAAATTAGTGGCGTGTTTGAGGAAAATTAGACCAAATTATATTGTTGGAGCATCACTGCATTTCTTTGTAAGTATTGCATTTTGGAAAGCTTACAGAAGAGAAAAATTACTTAGCATTCTTAAAAATTTGTTTATAAATGACAGACATGGATCCCTTTCCATCCTCTCGTTGTGTTTGCACCTGTAATCGAACCTGAGGGTCCAAACGCCTATTTTACGAAGTTACCTGAAGAATTGTATGCATCAGGACATGTGGAAAATAAACCTTGGATTTTTGGACAGACATCTCAAGAGGGGCATTTTGAGACTTACAGTAAGTTTAAGATAAACATGTTTCTTAAAAATAGTTTTTAATTGCTTTACTAGCAACGTTGTTAAAATAAATGTCTGCTTTTAATTTTCAGTGATTAATTTGTTCATGCAAACTCCTATTCTTAACGTTCGGGTGAACGATCTCCTTCCAGTGGTCCTCGATTACAAGGATTTTACTAATGAGCCCCAGACCAAGAAACTGACAGAAAAAATCATGGACTTTTATGCTTCTGATCATCATGGCATCACGGACGACACTTCAATAATTATGAACCATGTCAGCCAAGTAAGACTGATTGATTTTTGTTGTTCAATACGTATATACATTATTGTTCGTTTTTTAAGCCTAATACAAATCCAAAAATATTTTCTCTTAATTTCAATAGATGTACACTGATAGAGTATTTACAAACACAATTCAACGCTCCATCCGGACGCACGGTTCAATAGCGCCAACCTACGCTTATCTCTTTGATTACATGGGCAATTATAATCTTGGCCAAGTATTTGGGGCTGCTAAGTCAGAATGGGGTGTAGTGCACACTGAAGACTTATTTTACTTTTTTAATTCGTCCGTCTTTCATGACGGTTTTCTTCGAAAGGAGCCTGAATATAAGCTCTCTGAAGTTATGACTAATTTGATTAGCAATTTTGCTAGATATGGGTAAGCTTTAATGAATATACACTACAAGCTCATTAGCAAATGAGGTGTTATTCAATTTACTCATAATTTAAATTTGTTTGCACAGGGAACCCTTATACACCGATGAAAAAGGTAAGACAATAAAAATATGGGACACCGCAATAAACTCAACGCTTCCTATTCAAAATAACGTACTCGCCAGAAGAAGTGGTATAAAAGTAGCCCAACCGGTGGAGGATTTCCCTATTCGGTATATGCAATTTAAGCAAAATGTGGAAATGATTTCTGATCCATTTGTGGAACGATATCAGTTTTGGAAGTCTTTGGGAATGACGCTTTAATATTTTTATGAGATAGTTGATAGTATTATATTTTAATATGCACTGTTTTTTACCAATAGCAGTTATATACTTTGCTCTCTACAGAAAGAAGGTTTTGTATTTTTATAAAAAGACTATAATTTAAGTATTTTGTGACAAGAATTTTCATGACAGTCAGAAATTTTTATTAATTCATGCTAAATCAAGTATAATATATTTATATAATGCCAAAGATAAGTTTAAGTTTTACTATTTATGTGCCATCAAGTACAAACGAAAAAAGTGAAAAAATGAACATATATTAGATGAAATGCTGAAAAGCTGTTGCTCATACAAATACTCTTGTGTTATGTTGTATTTTAAATGAATACTTTTTGAATTCTGAAGAATAAAAAGCCTGATAAACTCGAGATTCGGGATGAAATTGAAATTAAAAACCAAAAAGTTGTATATTTCAAACATGTTTCGCTTAATTAAACATTCATACTTGAATAATAATCTGAGGGTGGGGTGAACTATTTATAAATTACTATCATCGATTTGCCCAAAAAATGACGTAAAATTAGTGTGTTGCCGAATCAGTAGAAATGTGAATTGCTTTGTTGTTTTGAATGATGTCAAGTGATAAATTAATTCATTGGTAGTCACATTTACTATATTTATCATTTGCTACATTTCGCATGTAAAATGTTGACTGATTGGAACTAAATCAGTTATAGTTATGTCATTGCATTCCGTTGGAGAAGTACAAGGCAATACTACAAAAATATCCTTACATGTTTTCATTAGAATTTAGCACACTACTGTATTTGAGATCAATTCCATCTTACAAATGAGTTTCCATTATCTTCATTAACTGCTTTCTAGCATGCTGGGTTAATATTATAAAACGCTGTAATAATATATCAGTAGCCGAAAATCAGCTTTTAAAACTTTTGTCCAGTAAATTATAATAAAGATTTACTTCGTTGACCTTGCAATATAAATAATTTAAAACTTTTGGAAGGGATTTTTGAAAACATGGATGGAATGGAATGAAACGTGAATGGAATAACTTAACTAAGCGTGTTCATGTAAAGAAGTCTACCGAACTTACTTAAACCTTGTCGTAAAAGAACACTTATAAACGTTTAGGATAGCCATGAATTCTATTGTTTTCAAATACAAAATTAGCATTGTTTTCACTGGGATTTAAAAATAGATACCGCTATGAAGTATTGTTAATTAAAAAATGACAAATGCGTCTCGACGCAAAAACACTGACATAACTTGCTGTTGTGTAGGTTCACAACTTCACAAGTATCCAACTAATCAAATTGACACCTGTCAGTTCTGATTGATTTCGAGTAATCGATGGCATGATCATAGCATATACAAGTGGCTACTACAAAATGACGTGAGCACGAGCATCATGATTGCGTAAAACCCATCTCCAACTTATGTATGAAGCTTTCCACCTACACGGGTCGTAGCCATATATAAATGGATTCATAATGACTAGGCCAACCTTAATTGGGATAAAATAGTTTTCTGGTTCCAATCGAATGATCATTCCTTGAGAAAAGCAAATACCAAATAATTATCAGTATTTTTAAGACACAGTCAACATGCCAAGGTTTACGGTGTTATCTGTGCTCCTTTATGCTCTTCATGTCTCGAAATGGGTGCAAGGAGCCAGCATTTCCCAAGAAATTTACTCAAACTCATCCGCAAATGCGGTTGTATTCAGAGCAGATTTTACTAAACCCACTCTCTCCGCAGCGTTTGGAGGTGCTGGAATCAGTTATGGAAATCAAAACGTAATTCTGTGGGCAAGTGGGGGTGGAATCGATGTCGTTTATCCAGCAGGTAGTTATGTTCCCTCTGGTCCCCTTGTTGGTGGATTCGGGATCTGGACCAATCATCCAGTTAACGCCAACACTGCGGTTTTTAAGTATTCAGTGTACTTTCCTGACAACTTCAATTTTGTTAAAGGAGGTAAGTTAAAGGGTACTAAGTTTTTTATCAAAATTACTTTTTAAAAGTAACTTACCTATGAATATATGCATTTCTATAAACAGGAAAGTTGCCAGGTTTGTATGGTGGACGCAAGTCATGCTCTGGAGGTGATCCAGCCAATGATTGTTTCTCTACCAGGTATGAATTTTTGTTACAAAGTTACATGTTTATGTTTCAGCAATAAAGTAGTCTGAAAAGTTGACTCGGTTTGATTCCAGAATGATGTGGCGTGAAGATGGAAAGGGAGAATTGTACCTATACGCAAACAGGGACGCTCAAGACCCAGCCATTTGCCAAATGCCCAACAACTACTGCAGTCCCACCTATGGTTGGTCCTTAAACACAGGATCCTTCACCTTTGCTCGTGGTGCATGGACCAGCATTGAAGAAACCATTACCCTTAATACACCTGGACAAAGAAATGGTGTACTTGCCATCAAAATTAACGGACGCGAGATTATTAGCTACAACAACATTGTTTTCCGTATTTCTCAATACCCAAATATCAAGGTTGAAGGTATGGATGTAGAAACATTTTTCGGTGGTAATGGACCTGAGTGGGCTTCACCAACCAGACAAGTGACGAAATTCAAAGATTTTGTTCTCGAAAGTAATTAATTGAATTTACTGTTACGTTTGTACTTTTAACCTTCAGTTTAAACTTGACTTGCATAATATATTATTTTTGGCTTAAATAAAAACAAAACACTTATCATCTCTTGACTTATCAAAATATCTTGACGATGATGATAAGGCACTTAACTGACTCAACAGTATTTATTTTGGGCATCACTGATTATCTATAATCATTTTCATTTCACAAAGCAAATTAACAACAAGGCAACATGGCATTCCAGAAAATATCTTTGTTGCAAGTAGCCCCAGTAGTGTTGCTACTTTGCATTTGCAATCATGTAGTTGGTTTGCCTTCCCCATCCATTTCTTCCAACTCTTCCACAAATGCCCTTGTTTTCAAAGCTGACTTTTCGAAACCTACCGTTAGCCAAGCTTTTGGGGGAGCAAGAATAGGCTATGGCGAAAGAAATGTAGTTTTATGGGCAAGTGGAGGTGGTATTGAAGTACACTACCCAGCAGGTAGCTATTCTCCAGAGGGACCTATTGTTGGAGGATTTGGCGTTTGGACGGATCACCCCGTTCCTGGAGAAGCAGCAAGCTTCAAGTACTCCGTGTTTTTCCCTGAAGGATTCAACTTTGTTAAGGGTGGAAAACTTCCAGGTCTTTATGGTGGAAAGAAGCAATGTGCCGGAGGTGATCCTGCAGTTGATTGTTTTTCAACACGGTATGCATTTTGCGTAATGAATTTCAGCAACACTTTTTCAGAATTCATATTTCATTTTACTTTTTTACAGTGTAATGTGGCGAGAACAAGGAAAGGGTAAGTACAGTTCTACATATTTATCTAATGCACTTATTATAGAGTAGAAACTATTTTTAAGTGCGTACCTATGTATGTAATTGGTTTAGGTGAACTGTACCTTTACGCAAACAGAGAAGCCCAAGATCCCGCAATATGTCAAATGCCTAACAATTACTGCGCACCCGTTTACGGATGGTCATTGAATACAGGAGCGTTCACCTTTAAAACTGGAGAATGGACAGATATTCAGGAAATCATAAGACTGAACACTCCAGGTCAAAGAAACGGTCTATTGAGCATTAGCGTTAATGGAAGGGAGGTGATCCGCTATGAAAATATAGTGTTCAGAATTGCCAGCTATCCAAATATGAGGCTTGAAGGAATGGATGTGGATACTTTCTTTGGAGGAACTGGAACAGAATGGGCCACTCCAACGCATCAAATTACTAAATTTAAAGAGTTTATTTTGGAAACTGTTTAAAAATAACACACTAACAAAATTCAAATGCACACAAGCTTTAAACATTGACTACCAATATACTACGCTAAAAATATTGACCACGAATTAAAATTTTCTGATGACCTATTACAATATCCACTATATTGTGTCTGCATTTTTGTGAGAATGTACATGTTATGCTGGCCTTAGTTCATAAACTATGAAGATGTCTGAATGCATTCGATTTTCTGTATAACTTGGTATACCGGAAACATCTCATAAAACAATTGATATTAATTTTCTCATATTATTTTTCTCACTTCTAATTGTTGTTTCAACATTTTAAGTAATTATATCAAGCATTTAGCAACAACAACAACAACAACAGAATTTTACAATAACGGCCTATCCCATGCTTTATATGATGCATTGATGCATTACACAAATAACACTGTATTTATACGATAATAAAAAATTGAGAATACTTGAGAGAGATTTAACATAAAAAAGTGAGAGTTGAGGTTTTCCACATAATCATGGTTAGTAAAATGGTTATAAAGCATTTTAGTGATATGGAAAATGTAACGAACGCTCTGTAATGTAATGTACATGCGCTAATGTAGATGAACGTCATTTAAAATTGCTCAATCAAACTGTGTAACATTTACATGGGATATTTTCCTCGCACATTATGGATGTAATCATTGAGACATATACCACATATTGTACAATGTTCACATAGTGGACATGCTACACTGATTAAATGCACACTACTTTTTAGTATACATAATGGTAATGTAAAAAATAAGGAGAATCTATAAGCCTTTATTTATGAAAATATGAAACAACCAAAATTCAAAGGGTTAAATTGCCAATAAACGTATTAAATTATGTTAACTCTTTCTCATCGAAAATTGGTGCTTGAAGCGTTATTAAGCAAAAACATGTTAACAAGCTATACTTCTTCCAAATACAGCAACAGATTTTCCTTATTTTTTCGAACGGGAGTGATATTGGAATTTAATAGTGAGTGATATTGATATCATTAGTGAGAGTAAAATGGTGTATAATTTCTAAGCTTTCCCAACCCAACACAACGTCCAGTCAAAAAAACAAATGTCCATGATTACAAGTATTATCGTTCGTTATCAGAGAACAAGCTGACAAAACATAAAGTTGAATGAAGATGGGTCATGCAAAGTCCAGAAGTACAAAATTCTGCAGCAATAATAGTCATTGGCTGCAGAAGACCTTTTCAAGTTCAAACATTCCATTCAGAATATCATTGCAAAAACAAGTTCTGAAAATGTCAAAGGGAATTATTTTTGCATTAGTTGTGGGAGCCTTGGCTCTTTTCCTATCAAGAAAAAATCAAATCAAACCTACTCCTATTGTGAAAATTGAAGATGGAATGCTGCAAGGAAGAGTGGGCTACTCAAGAGATGGAAAAGAATTCTTTAATTTCTTATCAATTCCCTATGCAGAGCCTCCTGTGGGTAATTTGAGATTTGAACCTCCGATTCCCTTGAGGAAACCATGGTCAGCTATTAAGCAAGTCACCACCTATCCTCCATTTTGTCTTCACGTGGATGCAATAATGAGAGGAAAACTGTTTGGTCAAGAAGACTGCTTATACTTAAATGTGTTCACACATGGAACAGGAACAGAGGGCAAAAGACCTGTTATGGTTTTTATACATGGTGGAGGATATATATTGGGAGGTTCCAATATGTATCATCCTGAATTTTTTATGGATGAAGATATTGTCCTTGTGACCATAAATTACAGGTATTATATTTGTCTTGTCATGTCTATCTATCATAACGTGGCGGAACATGGAATAAGATGATAATATGAAATGTATACTTTACAGGCTTGGACCCCTTGGATTTATGAACCTTGAGGATTCCACATCCGACATAAGGGGGAATATGGGATTGAAAGATCAAAACCTCGCACTAAAGTGGATACAAAAAAATATTGCCCAGTTTGGGGGTGATCCAACCAGGGTCATTTTAGTCGGCGAGAGTGCTGGAGCTGGCTCTGTGGAATTTCATATGCTTTCACCAGCTTCTAAAGGACTTTTCCACAAGGCCATTCTACAGTCTGGAGCTGTTACTTGTCCTTGGTCATTTAGGCACAATCCAAGAGAAATTGCTATGCATTATATTAAATCTACTGAATGCGCTTCGAAGACAGGAAAGGAGCTTGTAGAATGTTTGAAGCAAACAGACGCTGAGCATCTAGTCAATCTTCAAGTTATGTTGATGAATCCAAAAAATCCAATGCTGCTCTTTGGACCAAGTGTGGAGACAGTGAAGAAAGATGACACTTTTCTTATGGAGAATCCTAGGAAAATGCTAAAATCTGGAAAGCTTTCTAATAATGTTCCCTTGATACTTGGGGTTGCGTCTGGAGAGGGGAAAATGAGAACGGCTAGACTTGATGCAATGTCAGAAGTTATCCCAGAGATTGATCAAAATTGGGAGGCAATGGCTGCCAGAATGCTATTTTATGAAGAGGGTGATATCCCCACTGAAAGTGCTAAAGAATTGAGAAATCACTACTTTGGAAGTTCAAGCTTTACAGAAAATATGCACGAGTTTAAAAGAAATTTTTCGCTGCTAGCTTCTGATATTGTATTTTTCGAACCAATACGTAGAGCTGCAATGGATCATATAAAGAATGGTGCTTCAGCGCATATGTTTTATTATGATTATGACCACACTAACTTGCCAAGCGCATACAGCTTGTTTCGAGCTGTTAGACCTGACGATTGGCTACATGCAGATTTGAAAATAGCGTACGCTTCCTTTGAAGATTTGTATAAGAAATTTTGGTTGAAAGAAGGTCCACATGAATTTGGTACGTATTACATATCCAGACACATACAGTCACAGTTATAATGTGATAATTACTCTGTCACTTTGACATATTCACATCTGCTTTCATTATAAATTTCAGGAGTCACTCACGGCGATGACATGCTAATGCAATGGAACCTGGAAGGATGGACAGGTCTGTTAGCAGGACCAGATACAAAATTTTCAAAGGCTTTGGTTAAGGCTTTTGTAGACTTTGCAAAAGATAGGTACGTAAAATTGGGAAAGATTGTTTGAAAATTTCAAGTTATACAATTTTAAAAGAGTGTACACAGTATATTTAAACATTTTTGTACTAATAGTGAATCATTACAATTTGGCGGCGTCCCTTGGCCAGCAGTTACAAAGGAGTCGATGGCATCACCTCAATACATGCTTATGGATAAAAATCCTAAAATGATTCCAGAACCTTTTGCAGAACGGGTTCAATTATGGAAATCTTTAAAAATAAAAGAGTAAAAATGAATGATGTGCTGTGCTTTACGCTGGAAATGTTCAAACCAATAAGATTGTGATATTAATGCTACTGCTACATAACTTCATGAATTATTTCAAACAGAAAATATATAATTCTTCTTTTTATTTGCATAAAATGTTTAATAACATCAACGTAATAAATATATTATAACATACATCAGAAATAGTATGTTATACAACGACACGAAAAAAAGAATGAATATTAGTAAACGAGCGATTAAATTATTTACAAAACGAACACGAGTCTACAATTACTTAAACGAGACAATGATACACATAAAAAACCATCTCATTCACACACTAACAAAATATTGCCACTATCAACCTCATCTTTGACTTCACCTTCCAAATCAAAATCATCACAGTTATCATCATCTTCAGTTGAGCCTTCTTCGGGTTTGGCAGTGGGAAGCCATGCTGCGTTGCTTATTGACTCGCCGACCAATGACAGCGCTAACGAGTTTCCATCGTATGGACGATAAGTGTCCTCCACAATCATTTTCGAATATGGTAATAGAAGTGGATCAAATGGAAAGAAACTATCATTCAAAAGATTTACACTTTCACCGCTACTTGCTCCATCCCGCATGTTTTCACAAATCATGTTTCTAATGCTGGCACGACTGTTACGTTCCAATACTGTTTTACAGTAGGAAATTTGATACACGTGAGCAATATTTACGAATGTTTTAGCGATTGAAGGAATACAAGCTTTGAGGGGGTTCAGGTCGCAAGTGATCAATCGCTGTAAGTTGAGGGCGTACATAAATGAAGAACTTAGGTTTGGGGGTGGAAGTCCTTGAATATTTGGTTTGCTCCCAGGTTTATTCTCCTCTTCCTTAATTAAAGGCACGTTACCGTAGATCAACTCGAAGTGTCTGAATGCAAAAATATAAAAAATTGCTTGGCACACTGCATAAAATGAACCATGAGCGAGAATGTTCACGTTGGCCCAATGACAGGCAGTTGACTCTGACTTTGTGTTGAGATATTCGTGAGCATAGCTGCTCATTCTGGACACCCAGCGTTTCAGTGTTCTACATATAAGCATAGAAAAAATATTTTTGTTAATTAACAAGATCTAAGACGATAATTAAAGAATGACATATGAACATAAAATATACTGGATCATTACCTCCGATCGACTTTTGTGCTCCTAGCCAGGACACCAGCAATGTATCCAACTGAGAGTATCCGCAGAACCAAGGGTGTACTGATGTTCAAGAATTTCTTCCATAAGAAGTCCAAAAAGGCATTTAAGTATTCTTCTTTCAAATTGATCAAATAAAACAAGGCAAACTGAACGCAGTTGGTGTTGAATGTAGGTAACACTTCCGTTTCAAAGATAGATAGCAGGGAATTGAAATTGATGGATTCATGGACAGTCGATAGAAACGAAATTAAGTAGGCCAAGCAAGTATCCAAAGTCGCCATTTGTTGAGACTGCTCTACTTCATCAGAAATTTTCTTGTATGACTTGATGACCTCATCAATCAGCTCATCTGCGTCCTCCACAGAGATGATGTAGGAGTTAGTGCCAGGACTTCCACTAGTTTTTTCTTGCTTTGGAAGAACTATGCCTTCTACATGGTCGCTTTCCAGAATATGACGAGGAAGAAGTGAGTCCAAATGTGTTAGCCTACATTAAAAATTTACAAATCACTACATTACAAAAACCATTCAATGCTATTTTTACACTTTCAATTAAAATGAATTCAAACTCAAAGCCACTTACTTGTGGAAGATTACTGACAGTACAGAATAGGTCAACGAATTTCCACTCATTCGGTTCAATGACAGTAGATTACGGACGTAGAAGTAATGAGTTAGAGAGGGTTTCAGAACGTAGGGATAACTCGATGACATCAAATTAAGCAAAGCTTTGTTGAGCCTGTTGAAAAATGGGAGAAAAATGTATTGGTTTAGTTGAATATATTATGGCTTAAATCGAAGAAAATAGAATCTCTGACAAAATCTACGTAAATAGTTTACCTTTTCACTCCAATCGTTTCCACAATTCGACTAACAAGCTTCACGGAAATGTCAAAACATTTCAATTCTGCAATACTTGGACCAGGATCCTCATCCACAGTTGCACCTGGAGCAGGACTTGGCCTCACAAATTTGGTAATGAGAATTTGAATTATAGCGTTGGCGTAGGTGGGTCTGTGAATAAGCAGCTCGGTCACCAAATTCTCCAGTGTACTGAAAAACGTTCCACAATTTCTGGGTGTTGTTGCGTACTGGATAGCTTGCTGGGCTATGTTCCAAGTTTGCTCATTCAAGGAATCTGCGTGCGTCTGAATGACTTTCAAAATTTCTTCAAACACGGTTTTCTGTGAGGAAATTTACAAGTGGAAAATTACAAATTTGAGCACGGGCCATGACATAAAGTAAAACGAGATATGTATATTTTATATTTTTCCAGAAATATCACATTCAATTCAACTTACATTTACAAATTCCCCTTGGCCCTGTGCTTTCACCAGCGAGCTTAGACACAGCGTAACCCTCCTAATTTCCCGAGCTTTATCGACCTCACTCATCTCATCATTATCTTCCAAAATTTTCTTGATCCTTTCTGGCGTTAAGAAAGCAGCAATAGTAGATGTCATACTACTTGGACCAATAGCTGGACAAGATTTCCGCTTCGCAATAGCAATGCTACTTCTGGATATATTTTCAACAGGCTGACCCCTAGGCCCTGCTGAGGGTCCTGCAGACTTCCGAGGCAGTTCTCGTTCATTTTCAACATCTCCACCCGATGAGCTAACAGCTTCACCAGATGCTAACTTAATACGCTTCATGTTAACCAATTACTTTTATACCGCTTTGTACAAAAGCCTAACAATAAACAAAACCTTAAACACCACAATACAGACTTTAATTATCGAAACCAACCTAAACTACAACAATCTAACTATCACTAATCACAATACTTTTAAAAACACCAAAAAGTCACTTTTCTGTTTTGCTTTTAAAGCATTTACACAATTCAACACAGTTCTCAATTTTTGCTTATCATACCCAACACATTGCAGGACAAAAGATTCTTGCATTATATTGCCTATTGACAAACAATTTAACTATTATTAGTTTAAATGGACTTCATTTAAGTCGCTAGTTTAAAAAAAACTAACAAGGCAGCTGATTGAATTCAGTCAGACGTCCTTCAGGGTTTCTCAAACAAATGAGCATTTGCCATCTACACCTGCATGCATGTCTGCATGAAAAACACAAAAAACACAAAAGCTGTTCAGCAAACTGCTGCATCAAAACGCACCACACACGACACAAAGCAAAGCGAGCACATCGGTTCTTTCTGTAATTTCATTTTCCCACAAAGCGTAAGAGAGAAACCTTGTTCAAAGGGGCAACTGGTTTTTTACACGTTCAATTCTAATTCTCATCTCCTCCAACACATGCAACAAAAGACACAAATCTATAAAATTTTAAATAGGCCTAACTGCAATTAAGTGTTATCAGAAAAAATTAAGTCAAACTATAGTTTACGATTACGTTATATTGATAAGATGATTTGCGGGTCGCGAGTTAACGAGTATGCATATATAATGTATACATACCATGCTAATAATGAAGGCCCGATTCTATCTGGGGAATAAGTTAATTCACAGGATTCCTCTTGATTAACTTACTGGAATTGCAGTTGGTCAATTTCTCATAGAATTTTTTAGATAAAATCAAAATCAGTGACAAATTTACCCTTTTCATACTTTCAACGAAATTCAGATAGAAAGGTAGATATGATAATTATGACTACTGAACTTGAGCTAGCATTTTGAATATGATATCTTTTTATCTGAAACTTTTTTAATTGAGTTTAATCTGGTTATTATGTTTGTAAAATTGAACTTCAGTGTCAACGATGGGTATGATAACATCAAGATGTTAAATGATCAAAATCTTTTAATTTTATTATTCTTAGATTTTCAACGGAAACTCTGAACATTGTGTGGATTTTCAGAATCTAAATAAATATAGGATAATAAATGCTTTACTTTCATCTATCCATTTGATATTTTTGTAATAAGTCGTAAGACATGCAAATAACATGATAATATGGAAATTGTATTACGTTTTTAATTTTCCAAGAACATTTAAAAATAAATTGAGCAGTTTTAGATAAGATTTTTTTCTCGGGGTTTCCCTATCTCTAGTAAACTGCATTGCAAGTTGTAAGGGTTTAGTAAAAATTGGTAGGATTAAAATTCATGGGATTCCCAGGAAGACGAGCCCTGCAAGGGTACCATCATCCGTTCATGCCAATCTTGTTCGCATCATACATCTAAATATTATGCATTTGACAAAAAGGGTTGGGATTCCCAAAAAAAGTTTCAATGGTTCATTGCTTCTTTCTAGGACCTACAAGAAAGGTACCCTGTTTATCACTGCATTGCATGGTAAAAAGGTGCCTTAAAATTATAAGGACAGAACGAGTATAAAAGCTGCCTAAACTTTTCTTAAAGACATCACTTGCTCAACTCATCTCTTCCAACACACTTCTACCTCAACTCAACCACTCAAAGTTCTAAACTTCCAAGTTTTTCTAAAAACTCTCCAACAAACATCCTAAAAATGGCCTTCCAAAAGAACATCATATTCGTCGTTGTCGTTGTCTTTGCCTGTGTGATGGTAGCTGTCCACGCATCCCCTGTTCCAGATAACATGGAAGGTACGTGTTTTCAAAATTAATATTTATTGAAGTTAGTCAACTGATTTGTGTTTAACGGTGCAAACTAAGCGTATTTACTAAACTAATCATTTTAAAAAATTATTTGTATTTTTGCAGTTGTAGCAGCAGAGGCAACATCATCATCAACTGACTCGGATACCATGAGGGACGGACGCTTCTATGGACTTGGAGGATCCCAAGCGTCTGCAACTGCTATTGCAAGTGCTAACTCTGTCGGAGGTGGAGGTGGATATGGAGGATATCCTTATGGAGGTGGTCTTGGCTATGGTGGAATGTAAGTGAACTTATCTTGTCATTAATTTTATATGACCAATTATTTGTCAAATTATGACAATGCTGCAACTCTTTTTTTTATAAATTTTCTCTATTTAGGGGCTATCCTTACGGCAAGTAAACTTGAACATCATCATCTTCAACCCTCTGGCTCTGTCATATGGATCTCTACTTATAATTATCTCAAATCTTTCCACAAAAGAAAATAACTTCTGATTTTGTTTGTTTGAATGTAAATTTAATGGTGCTATTATTTTATGGTTTAACAAATAAATAAATATTTTTTGAATTCTTAAAATACAGTTTAATTAATTTCATTTATTCATATTCATAAATGGTTACAACTTAGAACAAGTAATTATTAAATATCATTATACCGAATGGTTATATTACAACAATGGGCATGTCATGAATTTTGTGAAATCAGTTCATCAGGCATTTCATACGCACACGTATCAAAAAGTACATTTTTGTAATTTTCTCTTTCTGATCATTTTCCATCAAAATTATTTTTTCAAAAATACAACTTGCCGTCTTTTGTCTTTGTACAAAAATTGAATAAACTCGGAAGTTTCAGTTTATCATTTTTGTATGCAATCAATTTTTGCTTGTCATATTTTCAAAATGATAAGGACTTCTTCAGTTCACTAGAAATTAAATGAATCAAAGACTGTAATTCACTTAATATTTTAATTCTGGATTTTCAAAAATGCTGATTAATGTTTCAGAGTAAATGCTGTGTATTTATAGTATAATCTAATCATTGCAAAATCAATTGAATTTTTCTTAGAAAAAATTACAACTTTACTGGGCATCCATCCACATCTACTTTACTTTCTCCTGCGATTGGTGAATATACATATTTTGCTACATTCGATCGTATAATTTCCACTGTAATTCATTTTTGCAAATTTTTTTCATTAAGTTAACAAAGATAATTCATGCGTTTACTAATCTCATTCACCTTTCTTTACTGCATCCTTCAACATTCAATACAAGTTTGCATTTAGCATAATACGAATTACTGGATATTAAGTAAATTAACAAATCATGACTTTTACTTGAAACATCACTATTTCATTGTTCATGAAACAAAGGAAAAGCTGGAACAGAGCTAATTAGAGCAAAATATGCAATCAAATTTATCTGACCGAAAAAAAATAGTGAAAAATGAAATGATATTTTCGAACAAATTGTTCTTTGTTTTACGGACTATATAAACCAGACTTTTTGAAACAGAGACATCATTATTTGTTTGGGAGTCTCTGCAACCGGAAACTTACCAAAAGGAGAGGGAGTTGGAGAATTTATACCAAGTTTGATTTGTGATTGGGAATAATTTGTCAATTTTTGGATTGATTGCCGTGTTTATTCAGTTACAGTTGAGGGTACTTGTCTAATTTGTCTGAATATTGAGGTAAGTTGTTTTTCGAACAAAAAATTTGTTTCGCACTTAATTTTTTTAATTATCGTCAGAACTTTGTTGAGTAATAATTTGTATTTGTTTGTGTTATTCTTGTAGGTCAAAAGGCTATAGTTTCACTTCATCAAACTATCACACTCAATCTCTGGAGGAAACTTTTTGAGTTTAGCTTGTTGAATTTTGGTAAGTGTTCAGTTATTTTTTTAAATGTTGAAACGTTATATGTTCATGGTCTTTTTTATAATTATAAATTTTCATTATTTTTTCAGGAAAGCGAACGTACTTCAAATAGCTCTGTGGACGAACATCTTGTCAAATTAGTGTGATTTCTTCCAGTCGGACCATTGGTCCTTTCGTGTACGTGATTTTTATTACTTTGAAATAATTTTTAACTACGTACTTAATTTTCTCATTTAGCCCACACTAATCACAATTATTTTGTTTTATTTTCTGTAATTTCAGGTTTAGCGAACAATGGCAGAACAATTGATGAAAGGATGCCTTCAACTAAATCAGCACATTATCCACGCGTTGTCCAAACAAGTGGATGGTATTCCCACGAACAGAAATCAGATTCTTTCACGGACTCAAGCCAAATTGCTGGATATTCTTACAGAAGTTTTGAAGGAATCAAATGTCCAGTCGCTGTTCGACCTTCAAACCGAGCTTTCCAGGATTGTGGCTGCAGACGAGATTGACATGGAAGAAGTCTTTCGATTCCACCTACTTGTTTCCAAAGCCATGAAGACTAATTTCAGAAGGGATATTCTTATCCAGGTCAACATGGAACTTTCTAATGCGATGCTCGATGGTTCTCAGGAGTTCATTCGGGATAGGTTTACTTCTGTCCTTCGTCTGCTGTCCCAAGGAATGATCAACTGTGCTGGAAACGAGGAAGTTGAAGCGCTCTTTAAATTGAACGAAGCTCTCTCCCAAGCTATTGCAGAGAAATCAGAAGAAAAGAAGCTGGACCAACTTGCCAAGGCAAACTTAATTCTGGCTGAATTTATGACTGCTAGCTATCCAGACACCAGCAAACGATGGCTAATGGATTTAAATTATTTAGCTGCCTTGGCTTTGGTCACCAAAATCAAGAATCCTCAGTGTCTTCATGAATCCATTCATGTACTCTCTGGAGAAATGCGGAAATCTTCAGATGAAGCGGTTTTCAAGAAATCAATGGAGCTGATTTTCACACTCTCGTCCATATTATTGGAACCTGATTTCGGAAGAGCATCAGTCTTTGACCATCTGGTCACTTGGAAAACCCAACTTTTAAACGTCACGGAAGAAGTAATGGGAGAAAGTTCCAAAGTTGCCATGAAAAAAGCTATAGAGGAGGGGAAGGCGAAACAACTTGCAGACTTGCAGGCAGAAAATCAGCAACTGAGGGATGATCTTGACGAATTGTCTCAATTAACAGATTCGTCACGAGAGGAGGCGAGAATATCAAGCCAAGAAGCAATGCACCTTCGTCAGGAGTACGTGAGGTGTACGGCGAAAATTGCACATCTTGAACATGCTCTTGCGAAAATGAAAGAAGAAGTGAGGCTTCAAGAAGAAAAAAATCGTGAAGAGGCGAAATTTGGGAAGGCTAGGCTTGAGGTGGATGAGGCGAAGTTGGAAACCTCTGCTGCAGAAGAAGAAGGCGGTGGTACTTTATCCCCAGCTAAGGAGCAAAATGTTGGAGGTGAGAAGGATGGGGGATGTGGTGGCAGTGCTACTAGATCTGGAGAAGCGACAAGCCCAACGGCAAAGTTCCCATGTAGGATTAAGCGAGGGAAAGTTTATGGAGGAAAAAAGGATCCCATGAATGAAGTTTACTTGCCTCCTGTGACTCTACATAAGGGATATAAAGGGGCGAGTCCCAGGTTAGTGATTATTTCTGAAGATAATAATTGTTTGTTAAAGAATTTTTGGAATGAGTTTTTATAAAATATATTTTACATTTTATTTCTAGAGATCAGGGATCCAAAGGTCAGCAGAAAGAGACTCCATGAGTGTCTTACACTCGAAATCTATGGCTGGACCTCCACCAAGACGAAATTGAAATGATGATGATAATGTACCGAAGTAAGTTAAAGAAAAAGGAGGAATTCAAGAGATTGAAGACTTGTAGAAGACTATTATATACTAATGAATTTATTAATTGAAAATAGTTTCGTTATTAGTAGTTGTTGTTTTGAATGAATTTGAAAGAGGGCTAATTTGTTGATAAGTTTAGTTCTTTTATAATTTGTTCCTACTTTTTTTCTACTAGTGTTTCAAGTTGTTTTTATTTCAATGAAGTTAAATGTTGTGCCTTCAATCAATATTAAATGTTCAATCAGTATCAACTAAAATAAAATCTATCCCAGTTGTCAGTATATAAAGTATGACTCGCATTTAAATGTTTCATTGATCATAAATTGATGTCGTTGGACTGCATACATAATATGTAATCGACATGCTTTCATTTTCGGATTCGATAGCAGTCACTAATCAGAAAAATGGGAATACTTACGCTCTAGTTTAGAATAGAGAATTGGTTTCTTGCATGCATTAATTACACACGAAGTTATCACTTTTCAAACGTCCATAATTTTAAAGATTCATATTTTATAAAGCTAAGAAAAAGAACAAAGGATGAAGCACCATCATCATCAAGCCTGGTCTGGTGGTATCTCTTCAATCTTTGTCAAAAAATGGGAAACGGGAATACTGAATGCTGGGGGCACACAGAGTCATGAAGACAGATATTTGCGGGAATGATCTCCACATGAGTCTTTATATCGGCTGATTTATCAAAACAAAGTTAATAACATCCACCTCATGAAAATTAACTGTTTTTAATTAGTGCTAGATCACCTGTATTAATTGTTCAACTCGTAATTCTTTTGAATTTTTCTGTTTGAAAGCCTTTAAAATGAGGAGTCTAACTTTGCAGTTGTCGAAAAGAATTCTTTCCTTTTCATCGGCGACAAGAAACTGTGCAGACAATACAAGGCTTTTGATGCCATGTGCCGGGTAATAGACATATAATTATTATGTTGGAAACATCATTTATAAGGGTTCTCATGGGGTAATTGGGTTTCATAATATATATTTCTTACATGCATTTGAAGGTACTCAAGTACAACCACCGCACAACCAGTTAAACGAACGCCAACGCCGTTAGAGCCTGTAAATGAAGCCCCCTTACCAGTGTCACCTCCAGCTGGGGAATCAAAGACTTATGATCCAAAGATAGTCAAGTTGGTGGAGGAGATTTCTCAACTTAATCTTATTCAAGTTGCGGATCTCAATGAACTCTTGAAGAAAACTCTCAACATCCCTGACACGCCAATGATGGGTGCAATGGCGTTTGCTGCTCCATCTGCGGCGTCTGCTGAGGTTAATTTTTGTCTACTTTTACCTTGAACAAATCAAAGTGCCATTTTAGTATAAGATGATCATTTGTGTCATTATACATTATAATTTGTTTTGTTGGTTCAGGAGGAAGAAGCCGCTGCCCCACAAAAGGTTCAGACTAGTTTTACCCTTAAACTTATGAAATTCGACGAGTCGAAGAAGGTGCCTCTTATTAAGGAATGCAAAAGTTTGTTGGAAGGAATGAATTTAGTTCAGGTAATCATTTCGTATACATTAAAGAATACATATTTTGAATAAGGGTCCGTATGTAAAAGATTAATTGTTGCTACATTTTTGTTGATTTAGGCCAAGAAATTTGTCGAGTCAGCTCCATGCGTCGTTAAATCTGACATTCCTAAGGATGAAGCTGAAAAGTTAAAGGCAGCTCTTGAAGCCGTTGGAGCATCTTGTGACATTGAGTAGACGAGGATGAAATCAAATTGACAAGTTCTTTTTTTATTTAAAAGTTAATATAGTATTCCAAGTCAATAGTTCTTAGAAAAAATTTGTATGCAAAATAAAGTTGTAGTTCAAATTTTCAAGCCTTGGAACAAACTTTATTTTGACCCATTGTAAATGCTAGCTTTTACTACTAACAAGCCATTCTGCTAACGAAGTACATACTTTTTAATACTTCTGTATATATGTTTTATCGTATCATTTTTATGTACGTTTGTTGCAAACGCTGATACCACCAAGAAGCGCTTGGCGTCACATGATCACATCCATTCCTTCTGTGCAAATGAACTTCTTGATGTCTTTGTCACGTTACTAACATCTCATTAGCACTTGCAGAATAAAGACTAATGAGTTCGCAAGTTGTTTACAAGAAGGATGGATATTTTAATTCCAATAAGGTGCACCGTGCATCTAAAGCCTTGCATTTACTTCAATACAACTACCAATCATTTTGAAAAGGGCAAACAGAGATTGTGAAGGACGACGAGGATTACGTTTTAGGTTGCCTCTATTTTTTATGTTTACTTTTATTGTGTATTTTTTAGCTACCTTCCTTGCGTACGTGCTCATTCCTAACCTGGTTGTATGACATCAACATCAAGAAAATGAGAGTTGGCAAATTTGCAGGGTGTTGAGAGAGGTAATGAGATTTTTATCACCTCATTCCATTCCAATATATTCAACATTCGGCCTTTCACTTAAAACCAGTAAAAATGGTGGGATGCAAGATTAGATATGTGAAAATGCAGAGAGGTGTATGGTGTATGCTAGCTGACTTTCCAAGTTCCCAGCATGCATTTTTTCCCCATCAGTTGCACATTTTATACTGTATATAATATTGGATTCAAATTCATATTATATTTGTTTTTGCTAAATATGACAGATTGACGTACAGATTGTAAGTATGAAAATAAACATTTACATGCTTATTTTACTAAACCGAATTCTTACCACCAGCGCAGCTGCAATTTTTGGGAGCACACTTGGGCACCCGTTCATAATTGGTGCGATGATTGCCTTATGAGCTTCTAATTTTGTATCTGATCTGTTGAATTGGAACAACTGCAACTGGTCTGGTAAAATTTGGGGTGAGATTTGGATAGGACAGGCAATGGGCATATAGATAATCGGTTAAGCTTACTTCAATTTCAAATTGTTACTGCAATTTGCAGACAATTTTTACATTTTTACAAAATCGATTTTTTTCCCCTTTAATGCACAATATATTACCCAATTAATGTCATAAATTGAATCATTTTTTTTCAGACTGAAATCAATCCCGTAAATACTTTATGGAAATATAGTCTAGTCCAATGATCATTGCCCCGATTCCATCATCGGTTATCATTTATCATATCATCTTATTGAGACTGACGTCCATATAAATCCGTCATTCTTCTTGTTTTTCCCCATTATTACCCACTCATCATCTTCAATGATGGATGACTCGGATGACCGTTTTGTTTGCCACAAACTGCATACAAATTATGCTGTCTCGTTCTCGTGAAGATGAAACTTTCCTTATCTTCTATTCAACATGATGATGTAAAAATGTTTTGTGCAAACAGCAATCAGTAAACAATGTTACCTTTATACATTCACCCTTCACGGTTTGATGATAATGATAGCTCTCATATTTTCGCAACAGACTGCAAACTTATATCCGTTCTTGTACATATGTACATATATGTCGTTGTATGATGTGGATGTGATCATGTAAAAAGCACTCAAACATCAAAACTTTTCTTTGCGTAATGTTTTTTTTTATCTTTTGATCCCCTGTCCTATAATGCATTTTTTTGCATTGCAGTGTCAGTATGCATGCATTATAATTATATGTAGGCAAAAAGCCCAAAAATATCAACCTTCCAACCAGTAGCATTTTTTTTACCTCATTTTAATGACTTTCCACAGTTGCATGTACCAAAAACTATTTCCCTCATCACACGGTAAGGTACATACGTGATATTTTAACGGTATGAAATGTCTGTAAAATTCAACAGCAATCTGGGTAAAAAGCAGAAACAAGGGCGTCTGTTTTGCATACGTTTGCGCATCATCCATCACAAGACAACGTAATTAGTTCCCGGATAATAGCGGGCCTCAGATGAAAACGGAAGATCGATTATTTATTTAAACCAACAAATTTAAACCATACAATTATAAGCTGTCCGTCTGAATGGACAGATGATTTTTTAAATCGATTATTTTTCTCGTCGCTTTTATTTTGTTTGTCTGTTTAACATATGTTTGCCCATGCATTTAAAAAGGAATCTATAGTAAGTGCTTTAATGAAGTAAAGCATAAATAAATATTTAAGTGCTATTTAAAACTTGAAATTGTCAAATCATGCCTACACGTTCTATGAAAAAAGAAACTCAAGAGTTAATTACTCTTTATGCATTAAATAATTTTGTGGAAGAAAATTCCTCTGAGGAAGATGAGGAAATTCTCTTGTCGTTATCTTTGTTGGAATCGTACCGTTATTCATCAGACCGACTAGCCAAACCAGTTGCAACAGTTAAGAAGTGGTGGGAAGAAGCATTATTTTCACCAGAATATAGTGAACAATTATTCAAAAGTAATTTCCGGATGACCAGGTCAGCTTTTTGGAGTTTGTGTCAAACTATATCAGGTAAAAGAAGACAACTTGAACAAACTTATTCACGTCATTTAAAGTTGAGATGAAAAAACTTTAACCATGGATTTTAACATGCAGGCACCGGGGGCTTCACTGATCAACAAGAACCTGTACCTTTACAACTCGCTGTCGGATTGTATAGATTTGGGACTTATGGAAATGCTGCCTCAATACTTCAGGTCGCCAACAAGTTTAACTGTAGCGAGGGTACAATTTGCAAGTACACTGATCGCATAATTAAGTCACTCATCAAATTGAGCCCAAAATTCATATATTGGCCAAATGTCAATGAGAGGCACCAGATAGGAGATCTAATGGCCAAAACCGTGTTACCAAAGTGCATTGGATTTGTTGATGGAACCGATGTCGTTTTCTCTCAAGCACCTGTGGATAACAAGGAGGTCTACTGGTCACGGAAGAAACAGTACAGCTTGCGGGTTCAGATTATATGTGATCCAGACAAACGAATAAGGGACTTCTTCACTGGATATCCTGGAAGTGTCCATGATGCAAAAGTGTTTTCATCTTGCCCGATTGGAGTGGCCCCTGAGAACTATTTTTCTGATGGAGAATTCATCATTGGAGATTCTGCGTACGCCTTAACTGAAACAGTTATTGTACCCTTTCGCCGTAACGCTGCCGGTCTTTCAACTCAACAGAAGAAATTTAACCGTCACATTTCAAGTGAGCGTGTGAAAGTTGAACATACTATAGGAATTCTCAAGGCTAGATTTAAAAGTTTGACAAATTTAAGGATTATGGTCACAGGTCAACTTGGACACAAACGCGCTTGTGAATGGGTGCATGCATGTGCAGTTGTTCACAACTTTTTGATCAACAAAGATCACTGGACTGATACCCTAGAAAATGTTGCCGATCAGGATGAAGACGAAGAAGGATTAATTGAAGCGAACAAAAAAGGACATTTTAAACGACAGGCTTTTTTTGAAATTTTTAAAATAATGTCTAATTAGTTTTTCGGAGTTTTAAGTTGTAACTCTAGCTTTCTTAGTTCAAATTCTTGAGAGAGCTTTAAAATTTCAATTTGGTGCATCTGCTCTTCCTTTTTGTCTCTGAGTTTCTCCTCCTCCAAAGTAACCTTCTTTGTTTCAATGGCCATTTGTGAGTTCACCTGGAAGTAAAAATATATCACATTTTGCCCTTACGAATGTTACAATTATACTAGTTAAAATAAAGATTAAAAAATTGAAAGACCTTTAGAAGTTCAATCTCATTCCTCTCTTTTTTCAACTTTTGCTCTTCGTCGAATTAGGACTGTTGTTGTTTCAGTTTGTCCTTCTCCACTTCCATTAAACGTGAGTTTTTCTCATCCATCACCTTTGCAAACATTCCCATAGGTGTTTTTATTGACAGCGAATCGGATTTCAAACTAATTCCGTGCAGGGCCTTTTTGACAAAATACTGAGTTTTAGGATCTGGCGAGTCATCCTCTGCTTCACTGTTGACCGTGATGTCCGTATCTTCTTCCGTCTGCAAATCAACATGAGCAGGAGGAGCACCTTCAGTCGTCTCGTTTCCCAAGGATTCATTCTAATAAAGAAAGAGTATTTTTATGACAGGGGGAACTAATTAAGTTTCATGACAAACTTGAACAAAAAATTTACTTGGCTTTCGGGAACTGGTTCACGGTTTTCCTTTGCTCCCTCGTTCTCAGTAGTAGTGTCCTCAGCAATCCTCGTCATCATGTCCGCAGTAGCGTCAGAAGAAGAACCTGACATTGGATTTGAAGCAGATACTACAGTGGTGGTAATGATGCATGGTGGAGTGACATTCGGTCGGGTACCCAGCACCTCATCAATAATTTCAAAGTAGGGACAAGCTTTACTTATCCATCCTAAAATGTAAAACAACAATAAAATCTAGTTCAGTATTTTGCAACTTTAGTAAATAAGTACATATTTAATATTTAAAATTCTGATACCTTTGTCCAATGTCAAATCCTTTTCTGGATCAACACCAAATCCAGAAGAGTTGAGCTTTTGCCGAACAGATGAGTACTTACTGTAAAAGTTATTATAACCATTCTTTAACTGCACGTCCGTACAGTCTTCAGGCTTGATGCCCAATGCGGTCCTCATCCCCCGAAGGAATCCTATTTTTCTTTTTGCTTCCTGTGCTTTCTGGAAAGAAGTCAAAATTACATACGTTATTCTACATTAAAATATTATTCATAAAGGATCTTAATTATCGAATATTTAATGATGATTGCATATTATTTTTCTTACCTTGAGTGATTCATAGTTGTCACGAATGTATCGCGCCATATTTATGTGATATGGTTCCCATTTAAAGCTCTTCGGTACACTTAACTCTTTTGAGCTAGAAACCTTTAGTTTTACTTTTGGTATATATTTTGGTCCCATATTTTGCCGAAAGTCCTTACAAATTAAGTATGAACAACAAATAATTACTTAATTGTTAACTTGTGAAGAATTGTGAATGTTGTTACAAAAGAACGAAATGTAACAAAAAAATGCAGACACAGCTGTTCTTCACAGCCTCATATTCCTACAATCCATCGATGATCCTACCAAAAAACCTCTCCTGCGTAGTTTATTTTAAAATGGATTATAATCTATAGTTTTTAAATTTGGCGCCATGAACTGATCAAAAAAATGATCGATCTTTTATGTTTTGACGTTCATTTACCTTGAACTGAGGCCCGCTAAT
>JAQFXM010001311.1:0-33742 GCA_034693345.1 Entomobrya multifasciata
GAGCGTCTTCAGGGGTCTTAAAGTTTGAACAGATGGACATAGAGATATGTAGCTGTCACTGTCAACGCTAGACCAGTGCAGTACAATGCAATTATGCAATATCTACGGCATAATATGGAAATATTTTTTATAGAAATTTTAGCTAAACACTGTCTTTGTCATAGAATTGTTGTGGTTGTCTTTCTGATGATTTTGTGATGCAGAATTTAAATGCTAATAAAACAGATTGGTCGATACGAACGTGTCATTCGAAAGATATCACGTAATGATATCTCATGGTTTCGGAACGGTATGAACGATTCGGTTATATGAAAAGTTTCGATTTTTGTAAAACGTCTTGGGTAAAAATAAATTCACAAAAATTAATTAAGTTTTAAAAGATGCTTTAACGTATTTAAATTTTATTTGATCAAATCTAGGTGTCAAAACGAATTAGAAACAGAAAACATTTGCATAAAGAGAAAAAATTACAAGAAGTCAAATTTTGATAGAAGCAGTTTACTTTTTCAAAAGAGCAACTCCGGAATAAGCAGGAACGTAACCGTATCCAGCATAGGCTGGGTAGGCGTAAGCTCCAGCGGTGTATCCAGTTGTGTACACATATTGTGCACTAGCAATGGCAATGACAGCCATCAAGACAAGAACAGCGAACTAAAAAATTCAACAAAACATAATGTCAGAAATGTACAGATTGTTAAAATTTGAAGATGAAGATAAAAAGATATATTTGCAGATGAAACTTACGAGTTGAGACATCTTGGTTTTTAGGAAGAGCAAAAGCTGCAGTTTTGAGTTTTTGAATAGTAGTACAACTGGCGTTTGATACCATTGTCATTTAAATCGTCTGTATTTATACTGCAGCCCCAAGCAGTATTTCCCAATGACATAAGTTGCCCCTCCTACTATATAACCGAATAGGAGCTCATAAAGTTTTTTTAATCTGCATTATGATTTAGACCACTGGGCGTACCCGAAGTCATACTCATATATCTAGTGGAACGTCTTTCTTGACACATGTCTTTTAAAATTAAACTATTTTTAGCGTCGCGTGGCTGGAAATGACATCGTAACTTTGACTTAGCATACGATTAAGTCAGAGATAAAGTGTAATGATTGATATTAGTGTCCCGGATTTAAGCATAAAAAAGTAGCCTCAAGGTAAAAATGAAATGAATTAAAAAGAATAGGTATCTTTTTTAGGTCGGTGCTGGCCATAAAATTTCATATATCGACTAAAATTAAAATGTGGAGATGATGTAACATCATTCATTGTGAGTTTGGAACATCTTCTTTATTGTTCCTCTGTCCATCCTTCACCAGCTCATAATTTTAGCACCTTTTATGCTGTCAGTGTCGGTACTAAAAAATAGCAATAGAACGATAAAAAATATGACGTCCTTCTAACAACCGATCCACGTGGTACATAACTCTAAGAAATACATAACCAAAGCTAAAAATTGAGTACATCACCAGAGCGCATAAAAAGAATGAATATGGATTATCTAATAAATGATTTATGTGACATTTGGTTTGCACTTTTCCAAATCACTGGTTGTAATTATTGGTGATATTACAAATATGAAATGCACTTCAATAAATTATCCTTCTTCTAGTCGATTGGACTCCATAATTAACGAGAAATCATAACTCAATCCATAATTAAGGAGTTATTCTAAATGTACATATATTGCACAATAATATAATTTTTTCATCAACGACCAACCAACAACCTACACTTTGAACTAATGCTTTTACATCATACGAAGAAAAAACTAGCAAAAATTAATTCCCAGAGTTAGAGAACATCTAAAATCAAGTAAGTAAATATAATCAAGTAAGGTTAATTAATTTGTGTACTGAGTGACAGCAGATTTTGAGTGACATACTAAATTGTCAAAAATTAAAAATAGTTCTTAATAAAATTAGGTTCCTTAATTAGTAATATAAATAAAACTTCTTGGTAAGTGGTCAAGTGATCATTGACTTAAAATATAATTCAGAAAGGAGAATTTATGCTAATGTTAATTCCTTTTATGTCACATATAATTTTACAAATGTTACTCGTATAGGAAAATGTTAGTACGTACAATTAGGGATACGTTCACATTGAACGCTACTATTAAAATTAGTATTTTTAAGAATCAGGTGCACAGGTGCACATCCTATCAGTCTATTTTAATTCCTAAAATCTTAGGTGGGAATTTATTGAGGAAAGTGGAGGTGATTTTCCCAAATATTATTTAAATACCCTGGCCAAATCGTTTTTTCCGAGTGATTAACTTAAGTATGTATTTGTATTTGGATGCAATCAACTATCGCTATAAATCGAATTCTTAAAATATGGTATACTAGAGATGTCCAGGTGAGATTTTAGTGTGGACTTGCTTTGAAGACTTACTTATTATTACGATTTGGCTTATTTTACACGATAAAAAATTCTGAATCGGTTTATTATTCGCTATTTATATCTTTGATTGACCATGCAGTAAAAAATTGCGTATGGGTTTTCTTATGAATACCACGTATGAATGATCTACAACATGCAATATTTGCTGTTCATAGGACAGCATAGCACTAGGTACATATATAAACATAAAACATATTTATGCCGATCATGGTAAGATGATGATCGTTTCTAGCATACCTGATGACTATTCAATTAAACCTAGCAATTCTTGATTTCATCGTGATCATAAAGAATTGTACATAAAACAGTACGCGTCATCCTTTTGCACATGCTTTAAAGGAAAATCATTGTTCTTTCGTGGTAATCAATACGAGCCTTTTTTCGTTTATAAAAATCAAGTTTATGAATAATATTCCTGGAGTCTAGTCCCATTTGCACGCATTTGTAATCTATTTATGTGTATATTGTACTCTACACACGTGTAAGTGACTTCGAATTGGCGATTGGTGGTTTAAACTATACTTTGGTGAAGAAGGAAAGCTGATGTATTTACATATCTGCTGGATTTTAGTCGATTTCATGAATATTTAGCGTAATGATATGATTCACCTGGATGCATGATGCATTTTATGGACGTATTTTAATGCAACTCAATCAATTATTTTTTGCGTTGACTTGTTAGAAAAAATCTTACGTGATTATATATATTTTGCACATTTGCAGGTTGATTTGTATAAATGTATTATGCATGTACATATTTTATTGTAAAACAGTTTGACCGTCTCTGCCAAAAACCTGTTCTGCTTGAATTTAGTATTTAGTTTTTTGAATCATAAATTCTTATTGGGATTTTAAATAAATACCAAGTTCCTTCCTTGGCAGTTATAATGAATTCTTTTTCCGATACAAAGTACTTGTTCATCTATTGCCAAATTAAACTCCGTAGATTCTTGCCCCTAGACACAAGAAGTTGCACCCTGAATTTTTTACAACACGATAGCGTCTGAACTATTCGTGATCTTTGCAATGTAATGCTGCTATGCATAATCATTTTGTAGACACACAGTCGAGTAAGTGAGCATCATGTAATTTAATTTCAACTTGACTTGCTGATGATGTGTTAGTTGTTGGTGTCATACATTAGGGAACCTGGCCAAAGTCAATACTACTTTTGTTTCTTCTACTCTGTATAAAACTATATTGGATCTTACAGCCAAGTAAACTTTCCACGATAATAAAAATCAACTCATGAACTACCAATTACTCAACAATGTGTAGGTTGCGTCAGCCAATGAGCCAACAACGTCGACAATGAGTTACTTACAATTTACTACAAACAGTGAGTGCGGGGTCGGTCGGTTGGCCACAAGTGAATTAGTTTATTTTCCCGTTTTCCTCATTTTTTCATTCAACAAACTGGCACTCTTGTGAAACTACTGTTACTGTTATGCACTCCACACAACCTTCATCTAAATGTGCTTCAGTGGTGATTAAATCTTTTAGTGTTTCACAGCAAAAGTGGTTAATTTCAATGCAATGGAACGTCTAATTGTTCTTTTGAGTGCCATGTCTATTTCAGTAGCTGCAAAGGAATTCGTAGAATGCCCCGGGCTGCCTACAAGAACTGTAACATTCCATTCATTGTATTCATCTCGCATCACATCTATCAAATACATTATTTTCTCAGTTTAAAATAATTGGAACACAAATATTTTTACAGGGAATTACGTTAGAGTGCATTTCAACTAGACTGGGTGCTGTCAAATTTAACTGTTCTAGTCCTATGCCAGTGGACACAGTTGTGCACTATAATTGCCAACCGTACTACAAAGAAGCAATCCCTCGAAGTATTTTTGAGGGTAAATCGATTAGATGTACACAGCAAGGGACTTGGGCCAGGTACAATTACTTCAGAGAGTTCAAATGTGATTATGGTACTGTTTAATGTGTGAAATACGTTATCGCAATTAGTACAGAAAAGGTACTTGTACATGTGTCACTTTTTTGGCAATTTGTCACAAGTAAAGTTTTCTGTTATGTTTTCATTAGAATGTGGAAAGTCTTTGCCATTGACGAAAACAACCATTATAAAGGGTCAACTAAAAACAAGAACCACGTGGTCCTGGCATGCATTAATTTACCTCAAACTAAATTGGGCGAAAGTGGCTGAAGCAATTAATTACCGACGAACTCTCTTCAGAACTGACAGCTCATTAAAGAAACGCAATAATGATGATATTGAAGATGATAACAATGGAGAAGAAGACGAGTATGCTCGAAAGGAAAACTATGTCCTTGATCCTGCAAAATTGGCTGAAATTTTTGAAAATGATGATCTTTCCAGGGAAGAAATTTTTGATCCTCGTTATCGCTACATTTACATTTGTGGTGGAACTTTGATAAGTAACAATATGATACTCACAGCAGCACATTGCATGACTGATTTAAAAGGGAATTTAAGGGCTAGCAAAGACTTTATGGTTGTTCTTGGCGGAATTAGTAACGACTTTTATGAGAATTTAGAGGAACCAAAAGCTCAAATTATTCCGGTATGAATCTTTCTGTATATTTGACTTTGATTTAAAATTATACTTTCATATTTTATAATCATGGTATGTTTTGTAGGTTAGCAGGATCCATATCGCAGAAGAATTTGATTATGATGAATATACATCAGACATTGCAATAATGCAATTAGTTCAACCAGCAGAGATAAATGGAATTGTCTTACCAGCTTGTTTACCAGAAAATCGAGATGATGCTCAGTTATTTCTATCCAACAAGAAACACGGGGAGGTAAATAAAAAGTCAAAGTCATAATGAAAAACGTTCTTTAAACTTACTTGATTTTTGAACTATAACTATGATCAAATTTTAATCAATGTGAAATTAAATTTTTATTAAGGCTATCGGTTCAATGATAAATATTTACAAAGAAGGCATTTCTACTGTATTAAAATCAAAGAAACTGCAAGTCCTGCCGAACTTAGAGTGTGTGAAAAATATAGAGCAAATCCCTAGTGAAAAGGAATTCTGTGCTGGAAGTTTAAGTAAACTCTTTTATTACTACAAACAAATTCTAAAGCAAAAAAGTAGTTTTACCATAATCTTTGTATTTGTTTTTACGTTTTCCTCATAGGTGCCAATATTTGCAGTGGTGATAGTGGTGGAGGACTAATAGCAACTCCAAATTTTGGTCTTCGAAGAAGATATACCGTTCAAGGTATAATAAGCTATGCGAGAACTAGGAGAATATGCGAAAATTATGCTATGTTAGTTAGAGTTTATAAATTTCTTCCGTGGATTCAAAATATAGTATACACAAATGGAACTTTGTTCACGCCAATGCCCCTTTAGGAAATTAGGAGAAAATTAGATAAGTGTTTTTTTTTGCAGTGATAATGTACAGTTAGAGATCAGTTAAAGAGATGATGTTATGAACAAAATGTTTTTTATTATTTCCTAAACGTTTTCACAGTTTACATAAAATGGTTATAGCATAGTAAGTTTTATATATTTGTAGGTATCACTTACACCTATGATGAGTTGTTAACTTGAGATTTTTTGTCTAACTCAAAGTTCTCAAGATTTTCCAGGAATAAAATATTAATATTCTACCTAAACTTAGATATTCTTCATGCATAATACTTTCAAAACCTTTTCTCATTTTTATTCAGTGAACTCTTACGCATGAACTCTCTCATTTATCATAGTTGAATTAAACTTGACAATTTATATTTGTATACGCTAGTATACTTCAAAGGAGCATTGTTCCAGCAAGCTGCAGCGCCGCGCTCGCGCGATCCACACATCATCATAAAAATTCAAACATATGCACGCATTATACCAAATAAAGAGTAAAATCGCTTCACTACGCGCTTCAAGTCGTGCTTTTGTGCCAAGAGCTTACAGCAGTTGATTCCACAGTGAAGTTTATCTGAACCTTCAGTAGAAAATAGTAAATGGTTAGATTAAGAAGATAAGAAGAGTATCAAGTGATACAGTCGAAATTAAAAAGTAAGTTTGTATACATAAGTTGAAAATGTGATATAATCACCATAAACTTTTTGTTTGTACATTAAATATCGTTAAAGGGTAGTCAAAGTACTAGTAATCATGCGATATATATTTTCATGAATTTGTATGTATGACATTCATTTCGGTTATACTTCCTGTTGCTTAAATGCATACAGGTTGAATAAAATAATACATGCTATAAATAATTTTTAGTTTTGTTAGTTTATAGGGAAATTAGTGGATTTTAAAAATGTGGACTTTCTAGACAAATGAAACGCTGTCTGTTATAACAATTAGACTTGATGCTGTGCTTGACAAATGTTTGTTTAAAAGTCTGCTATTTATATAATTGTGTACGTGAAAAGCTGTGATGCACTTATTTTTGGATTTTAATGTTAACCATGCTCTCAAAAACAAAGTAAAACTCTTTTAACCGGTTGTTACTGAGTATTTTAAAAAATATGATTTTTTTACTATAGAATTCTATGCATTTCAAATAAACCAGGGTGACTTATTTGATAATGTACTTCAGGGGTCATGGTATGGCCATACTCAAGCCAAAAAACGGAAATCGTGAAGTTTGGGGTAAAGAGAGATGAACTATATTCTTGAAAGAAACGAATTACGGCAGTAGCACATGCCGACTTCTTATCTGTATTTTAACTTATAAATCTATTGTCTTCATATTTATGTATGTATTCTATAAAACAGTCTAGAAAATAATGTAAGTTGTATCCAACAATTTGCCTACTTTTCAACAAGAAACACCTTATATTAAAATATACCTAAACTATATATAGTCAAAAATAGTTTGAAATGAGACCCCTCCCTAAAACATGAATTTGTGTACATGTCATGTCATTTCCGTAAGAATAAAGGAATATTTTGGTAGTAGGTTATTGAGTTTAGATAGTTTAGAATGCTTTCACAGTGCTTCGTACACTTTTTAAAAACAAAATACCAGCTCGAAAGATATGATTCTACCTCATTTCTTGTTGGAACCCGCTTAAATTAAAACGATTCCTTGCGATCACATTGGCTTGATAGGTGATGTCCGTCATTAATAGTGCTGTCACGTATAAGTGGTATCCTTGCCATAAGTAATTCATGAAGAAGGAGAAAAACAATGACCCAATGATTTTTCTTGGCCGATCCGGGATAAACCAGCCGTAGAAAAACATCCAGACATGGAGTGCCGTGAAGATTAGCAACATCGAAAGCTGATATATGAACCAGTACCGAAGCTTTGTGTAGTGATGCTATAATATTTAAATGAAAAGAGTTTTAAAAAACTTTCTCTAGAAAAAGTTGCTTTGTACTGTAGTAATGACTCATACTTTTATGAACTTAACAATTTTAAATTATGAACTTACTTGCTTTGCTCCGCGAAAGAGTACAATGGAAAAGCCCAAAGACAGCAGGAAGAGGAACATGATAAGGAACAAAAGTCCTCGTTGTTGCCAATCTGGATATTATTATGAAATTATAGTTTACATATTTAATTATGACCATGATTTACTTATAAAACTAGACATACGTGGAGAATGCAAGAAAATTTGCATGTCTTCATTAAGTGAGTAGTATTCGAGTAATTCATCTTTGTCACTAATCCTCAGGAGAACGTAAAGGTAGACGAAAAAGGCAAACCCCAATATATTTTTTAACTGTTTAGGGCAAAAGAGTATAAATTTTAGAATATAATAGAGATAATTTTAAAATATAACTCAATAGACTCACTATATCCAAACCGGCAAAAAATCTGACAAGAGTTTCCGGTTGAAGGCCACACGTAAATCTTGGCAAATCGGGAGGTCTTTGGCTCCACGGCAAGCCCGTGCTGGTATCAGGGGGCATATAACTCCCACCCCTATCCGCTCCACGAAACTTGTACATGACGAAATTAATGCTTCTAAACACTTAAAATTTGTATCAGAAAACTTAATTATGGTTTAAAAAATAGATTCCTCTTTTGGCTTACGTAAGCCAAACTTCCAAACTTGTCTAATTACCAGCTGTATCGTCTTATTTCTCGGTGTCAGTCGCCTGAACTGAACCGAGAGATAAAATCCTGATTGATAAAGAAAAATTCTCCTTAAAAAATGGAGCATCAAAGGCTTGCTCTCCTGCAGAAGAGTTGCGCAGTTGTTGGTTGACGTCACGTCACGTTTTCAAATATCCCTTTTCTTCAATAGCCAATCATTTAGTTGTAACTCCAGAAGAAAATGATTTTCTCAAGTCCCGTTAAAATTAGTATTCACTTTAACAGTATCTCACATAAGAAAACTATATCGTAATTAAAGACTGATGATTGTCTCCAGCATAAAAATTGATCATGATTGATTTGTCTATTCTTTATTCGGATGATGAGGATGACACACGGCAATTACACATTTCATTCAAAAAACACCAATATTAAAACTGAACGATCATGGATGCGAGAAGAATAAATAATAAAGAATACATAATAACCGTCATTTTTGGAAATCGATCTATATTTTATACATACGTTACTCTACATTGATAAATACTGTAGCTGTCCAGTTAGAGAAAGGGGGTTCGTTGGTTATTGACGCAGTAAAATTTTCAATCATCAAACCTATGTATCACCTTTTCCTCACTTCAGCACCAGCACACACACAAAGCACATAATAGCACACACTACCGTTTAATTTGATGGAGGAAACGATAAATAACCATAAAATGTGGTTTGCAAATATATATTCATAGTACACATGTATATTGTATAGATATGTAAAATTTCTTGAATATATCACTCTTTTTACCCTTTTTTAATGCATGATTTATGCATAAGGTTCATCATAACTTCGTAAACATACAACAGCGTAAAATATGGCACACCAGTCGAGTCCACTGAAGTTATATTACAGAGAGCACTATAACTATTTCATTTTCCACTCAACATGGAGTCCTCCCATTACTTTCGCCTTTCCCTCATAATATTCTTTTTTATTTAGATAACTTAATCATATGAATTTTCTGTGGAATGTGACGACAATTTTTTTCGATGAGCTGGCTTGGCTGGAAGGCCTTGGAAATTCCACACAAGTAAATGCCTAGACTGGACTTATACTTCGTATATTGTTTTCACACACTTTTCATATTGGCTTGCTAACCAAATAATATTAAATTGTACTCATTTCTTTCAAGCACCTTTATACCAATATTTTATTCCAATAAATCTGCTTTACGGAAGAACTGATATTGCCAAAATATACATTTTCCAGAGAAGAAAAGTATATAATTACTATTATTACGACTCTGATAGTATTAGATTTGTATGCTAGTCATAAATATTTTGGCAAATAATGTATTAAACTAAATATTTTCCCCAATTTACTTCATTCTTCCTCTTCACGTATCACACAAACTTCTTTTGCTCTACTTCTATTGACTCTTTGAGTTGGACTTATCTCTTCCCTTCCTTTTTCCTCTATATGAGCAATCTTCATGCATAATGCAATGTACTATGTGCTCTAGTGGCTAGTTTGGCTAGTAAAAGGTCACTTTTCAGAGAAGAGTTCAGTTCCTCCAAGCCAATCTATGCACGATGTCCCGGCGACCCACAGGAAATTCTAGCAAGTCCCATTAATTGATGGTATGCTAAGCTGCACAATGACAAAATAAGGAATCCCTATTTCCCAAACGAAATGCAAATGATCCTGATTGAATGGTTTATTGCAAAAGTCAGTACGTAAAAACCTGGAAATCCAACAGTTTTAGGCCTTCTCTTCCTAGTCCCCAACCAATGACAGACGAATATTGTCGAATTCTCGACCACTTAATATTTCACTTAATTGGAATCCGGAGATTTCAACAGGAATCCCAAAGCGTATGATGTCACAAAGGTCCCTCAATACCAGTAATTCTTCCTACTTCTTGCACTAGGATCGAAACTAGCTGTGCGATAGATTTTCTAACGTTAACAAATAACTCCAGACCATACTGACCGGAAAGCAACTCATGGTTTGGTTAGTAATGGAAGTGAGTGGACAAAGGCGAAATTCGTGTAAAGGACAAGCATTGTGTGGTTCTCAGCCAGACCACATAAAAATACACGATGATGGGATGACTACGGTTGGAGAATTGAGTGGAAAGCGACAAGAATGGAAAGTAAAAGCAAAAATAGAATACGTGACAGAAAATAATAGGTAGTAGTATAGTAATAAACTACATCAGACAGAGCTAACATTCAGCTTACTAACTTTTTTCTTCAGCTTCAATGAATGGTGGTTGGTGTGTTTCCTGAGAATTGAGTACCTTCAGCTATTAATTCACTGTGCTTCCTTGTCTTTTACAACAAAGTAATGTACGTGCGACACGTAAAATGCATGCAACTTTGTGTGTTTGTGAAGAGAAAGCGAAGGAAGACCCACCCGAATTTACCTTTTCCGTAGAATACCCGACTGGTAAAACAGATGAATCCAAATTGGACGTTAATTTAGTATTCCATGATGACTAGTAATGGTTACTTAGGTATAACCAACCATGTACGTCCAATACCATTCAAATTCATCGCGTCACAGATATTTTACCATACCCAAGCCAAATACAACGAAAAGACATATAATTCCCCTAATTTCATAGGTTTTTCCTTCTCTATACGTTAAGGGGCGTGTGATATCAAGATGGGTATACACAAAGAGAAGATATTGTAACAAAATTGTATAGATCTTGACTTAAATGAAAAAAATTCGAGCAACTACTACTGCCAATTTATAAATGATGCTTCAATATTCAAGTTCCCATTCTCCATCACGTCATTTTATGGTTCAAGGTGTCCTTATAAGTAAATTGGCACGAGTGCATGCTCCTACTTTTACTGAAATCGAGTATTTTTAAACTACAAGGAAGCATTCATGGAAATTTCATACATACATATCTCACACTCATCATAAGTCACCTTTCATTAATACGAGACTCTCGAATGTCCAAATGTTTCACCCAAAGTACTCTTCTCCATCAAGTCATTGATGTTGATGTCAACTTAGGAACCTAACCAACCACAGTCACTATGCACTTATGTGATTGACAGAAGGGTCCCAAGTGCAGATGGACTTTCACTAGAGAAATGCAAAGCTCCACAATAGACAAAAAATATCCAAGCATTTAAAATGGAAGGTGAAGTAAAACGATTTGTGTGTATTTCAAGCAATGTATTTGTCCATAAGCACGAAGAATGTAAACCATGTAAAACATTTTATACTTTTAAATTGTATTTGGTAGAGCTTTACTTTACTTTTTTGCAGAAGAGTTTATCTTTTGCTGTGATCATGATGTCAATGATGATAGTGATTCGGCCCTGTTACGTTGTTTAATTAGCAGTTAATGCCAGCAATTATCTCATATATTGATTTTCAAGGAATATTTTATGAGATCAGAAAATACACTCGGGGGCCATTTATATTCAAGTAAATGTTTTTGGCTTTTCAACTTCATACGGTGTGTCGATGCTGAACAATAGCCATAATTTGGAATGTGTTCCTGTTCATCATGGTTTGACGTTAAAGGTAAGGCACATAATAATGAATAATGATCATTAATCTAATGAGCCATGTGGGATCTATCCGAAATCAACGAGCAGGATGAGCATTAAAAACTGTTTGTTTTTCCAGTTTTCTTTGACAAAAAGGACGAAACGTTCCAGTCTTTAGTGACATAATGACCCATACATAGAAATCGATTATGTAAATGAACGAAACGGTATGGATTGCCTAAATTCAATCCCACGGAGATGGAAGAATAGGAGTAAAATTATATGCCACTGTAGCTATGTTAGAATTTTAGACTTCCATGCTTCCAGTTGTTCCATTAACCACGCATGGGTGTTAAAAGTGCAAAACGTGAATATGAATATAATTTTATTCATTCTCGACCATTTTGCCTCACCTGAACAAAGTCAATACTGATTATTAACGTATGTATAAAACTATCTAAAATATTAGCAATTTACTTCTTTAGCATCCTTGTCTGATAGCTGAGCACTCAGCCACGTCGTCCAGTCCTGTGGGATGTGTGCTGTACACCAACATATTCATATGAAAATGAAATTGCCGTGTATATACAGCTTATGTACATAAATTCGGACTCACCAGAAATCGAGCATCCTTTGGACAAATTCTCGTGTATGTCACTGAATTATTCACATCGATAGGTTTCCTGTCAACCTTTCTCCGGTGTGATGTAATGCATGGAATTAAGTATGAACTACAGCAATACAAACAAATGCATGTTTTGTGGGAATCGTTGGCTACAGGAAAATAATATAAAGGAGCATAATAGATAGAGACACGTACAAAAAGGACAGAGAATTCTTTTGAATAATGCAATAAAAGTAATGTGAAGTATTTATGGAGATTTTGACATGGCATTGGGAGTCAGTTAATTCGCATAAATCGTTTTTTACTTTCCAAATGGCACTCACTCAAAGTCTTAACACTGCGACTATTTCAGAGATAGAAATTATTTCAAGATGTGCGTTTCTTGTGATAGTGTTTTCCGTTTACAACAATAAAACAACGAACATACTTGGAAAAAGTACTTGGAAGGAATAAAATTGTATTTTATGTATAAACTGAGGTTTTTCTTGGTAACATCATGTTAATGAAACTAGGTTCTCAAAGTAGTCAGGCGAGGATGTGCTATTAAAGGAAGGACCTCATAACAAATTAATACCATTACTTGATTGATGGAGAGCCCCGCACTCCATCGAAAACAATCAACTTTATTAATTCCTGTTAATGGTTTTGAATGTTAATTTGTCATTTGGCTTTATCGTCTTTTCGTATTTTTTGTAGGATTTTTAGTGTATATTTTGGTAAACAAATGTTTCAGCCTTAGCGTTGCATTTACTATTTATAAAGCTTACCAATCCGTAAATTATTTGAATCTATTTTTTGAACTTTATGAAACTAAAAGTTCAAGTCTATTTTTATGTTTCATACTTGTTTTTCTGTTTAGTGGCTCTTTCAGTGAATTATGTACATGAAAAATACGCTATATTGCGTTTATATATCGTGTTGCTGGATGAATCCATACATTTTTTATTCAATAAGCCTACTTGCAATAGCACACGTTTAAGATTTAGCAATACGAAATACGAACAATATTGGATTGAGTTGGATGGTTGAGTTGTTCTTAGTTCTAAATATAACACGAATATGAAGAAAGTAAGAACTTACAATCGGCTCATGAAAATGAATTTTAATGCCATTTGTACCAATACAATCCAATAAAATACAAAGCCACCTCAATGTCAATTTTTAGGTGTTACATAAGTCGACGTATAGCTCGCTTCGTACTTCGAAGTCTAGTCATAAATTAATACTCCACTTGCAACTTGTGACTTCTTGGATTCACGTGAAAGCGTACATGTATTTCATGCATGATGTCGTAGACAAATATCTTCAAACTGTAGCATAAAATAATTAATTCAATGAAGCATGAATATTTGACATTACTTGATTGAGAGCATCAGTCGTAAGTTGTAAATCCCCCGAGTCCGAATACCCAAGATTGAATCTTTTCTTACGTAATATATAATATAATTACGACAGTATAATAGCATACATACATAATCATGCTATGCTTATTTATGACCAGAACTGAGAAAATCAGTCAGATAAGTAAGAATATGATTCAAAACGTAAGTTCATGAGTTTCCACATAAAAATTTGTGGATATAAATTTCGACAGGACATACTGAATTTTTAACAACGTTTTTTGTATTTATTCAGATTTTTTACCAACTTTTACAATACGAAAATAACAAAATCTCAGTTACGATCTATCTAGACATCGTAACTTAAAGTCCTCGCAGCTAATCTTAAATTCGATATTACAACAACCACACTATTTCATGTTACCATGGTTATTATTCTGCGTTGTTTACTATAACTATAACACAATATTCGATAGTTGAAATTGAAAAACTATTTAAGCTACTTTTAAAGACACTGCATGAAAACATCGGATGATCGGATATATCAAATATAACTTCGGTTGTCAGAAAAACCATACGATTTTAAGGAAACACTTTATAAACATTTTTACATGCAGTAACTGCAACAAAATGTTTAAAGCTTTAATTTATGTTAACGTAAAAAACATTTTTGCAAAAATATTCACTTCATTTTTCTGTCTGGTGGTGTTATCAGTTATAATTCATTCTCATGCTTCATCGCTCAACCGCGAAATTGTAAAAACAAAATCGTAGCCACAGTCTGCTCATATTATAATCATGAGCACTGATTATTGTTTATCACATATATAAGAGTTTAAACCAAAAAAGTGATTACAGGTATTTGTCGCGCCCGTAAAGTATATTATAATATTATGTAATGGTTGGGCATTGTCAGTGTTAAATTTGGCTATTGGCAAGTTGATCATGATAATATTAAAAAACGCGAATACAAGAGCTCCGTTCGATTTCCGCCTATAATTTTATCAATACACTTATGCATATTAATTAGTAAGTTAACGACAGTGTCTAAAAAATGGTCACATTGCTAAATTATAGTAATCCAAAGTTTAATGGCTATTTATCAAATTATTAGGTGGAAAATTCTAAAAATGCTAAATCTGTAGAAAATATCATATTATCGTTAAAGCACAATCATAGCTAAAGTATTATGGCCAAGTTAATTAACATGAAAGTGGGCATCGACAATTTAGACATATCGTTAGATGATTTTTTATGGATGCATTTTTTCTTAAATATGTGCACAGTATTTTTGTGCCATTTGCGGGTGAAGGTAGCTTTTTTTGTAGCTTGGAGAGTAGTTTAAATATTGCTCAAAAGTTTGTGAGTGGCGTTTTTTAAGTCAAAATTTTAAATATTTTAGTAATAATTTTAATTTTCTCATACACTATAATCGAAAAACTTCCGACCCCTTCTTACTAGCAATCATGGCTTTGCTAAAGAAAATAAGTTTCATTGTTATCATCCTATTATTTTGTGTGACAGCCTTTTGTCGCGCATACACTTCAGCAATCGGAATTCCAGTTCTTTTTAAAATAGCTAATCAACCCAGTTATTATCAAAACGTAAGAACATTTTACTTGTATGATATTTATACATTATAAAGAGAAGCATTCTTAAAAGTGACATGACAACTGAACATAGGTATATATCATAATGAAAGGTTAAATGCAACTGTGAAGTAATACGATAGCGGCTAGTTTTTAACTAATCTACCTACATCTAACTTTTCTATGTAGGTTTTTTACATAGTTCATCTGAAAGAAAATCAAACAATTTGTTCAATGATTGATTTGAAATATACTTTCATTCTCTTTTATTATACTACTTTTCATTTATAGCTTATGCATACTTATTTGATTTTGCAGACCCTTCAGGTGCGGCCACGGAGCGAAATAATGGGAAATCGTTTCCGCATAAAACTGAAATTTGCCGAGAATAGAGTGAAGATGCAAGACAAACATTTTTGAAAACAAATCGAACTCAGAAAAGAAAAAAAATCTTGCTGTCCAGTATACAATAATCTCTGAGTTCTTAACCTATTGCAGTATTTGGTTCTTTCTATTAATACAAATGTGTGATGTAACATGACTAAATAGTTCAGTATTTGCACACAGTGATTAGTCATGAATATTCATAGTTAATTAGTTTGTTTGGTAGATATTCGAGACTTTCTAGACTTTGTTTAAAAACAAAATCTAATGGCGGTTTTAAAATTAAGAATGTAACTTGAAATTAAGCATTGTTATTTGAAAGGAATCTAATGTAAATATTTAAACAGTAAGTTCTGTTACTTGTATTTCGCAATATGTATTGATGGCTTTGCTAACAATTATAATTCCATACAAATCATAACGGACTGGATTAAATATAGGTTAATTGGGACAAATATTAATAAAACTATCATCAAAAATATAAAGTTAATTAAAATGGTATGTGCGAAAATTCCATAAAAGTTATAGTAGGGCAAATAAAAGTTGAACATGTAGGTCAGCAAATCGTTAATACGATTGTTTTCTTCAAAAAAAATTACTTATTGATACAGTGATAGAGTGTAATGTTACAGCGATTGAACAACTGTATTAGTTTAAAAAATTAATAGCTGTGAATCCATTTCATAATAATTTCAAACTATTTTATGATTTATTGTTTATGTATAATTTTCAACTGCCTTAATTTTATCAAATCAGGAATTTAGTTTTCATTCAAATTGAACAATATTATTGTATTATTTAACCCTAATGCACTTTAATGCACACGCACATCAATAAAATAAGCACATTTTACTGTTGACATCCGTGGGAAAAGTGTATTTTAATGCAATAAAAATATATTAATACACACAAATCAGATCAACCTACTAACCAAAAGTAATTTTCAATATGAGATTATATCATAGCAAAGAATTTTTTGTAGTACAAAGCTATTCTGTTAACAAATTCTTACGTTACTTTTAAAACAATAAAACATTTACATAACAAATCATTTCAAACCTATTGTGATTTTTGAAAAGAAAAGACCAGAAATGCCTGCAACAAGGTACACATTTATTGAACCAGCACAATGCTTATGTCATCATTGCTCGGAATATCCGCATGTGTACTTAGAAGAGTACCTGAATTTCACAATTCACATCCTGCTTCCGATAGCATTTTTGTAAATTGTACGTTTTTTAAAAACTAGAATAAATTTCCACCTAAGCATAATTTTGTTACATTATGTTGAGAGGTCCAGAATAATTGACGAAATTCATTTATTTCATTATTTTAATAAAAAATTAAAAAGTATGTTCAAATTCTTATGCTAGAAAATTTATTGCTGTAATATCATTAAATTGTAAAAACTTGCATGTAGCATTTTTAAAGGTTTATACAATATTTTACAAGATGACTTCTGATAGACAACTAGACAAGTCAACTTGCAATTTTTGGTACATGTGCAGTGTGCATGTGCAAGCATTCGTTAAATAATGCGATATTGAAGTAAAAAACGAGTGACATAAACGTTTCGTGGAAAACATTTACAATTTAATGATCTACAAGATCTTCACTTTTTTACTTAATTTTAACAATGGTGTGGTGTACGATTTCACGATTTCGAGTCAAGTTTTCATTTGCTACGCTAATTTGGCAGGTGCTGCTTTAAAGTGATCACTGATCTTTAAAGTGAAATTTTTAGCTGAAGCAAAATACAAACTTTTATTTGACACAACGTGAACCTTGAGTATACAGCTTTTTTCGGCGAAACTCTTATTTAATAACTCAACCGTTTTATAGTCCTCAATTAAGTCATATATCAAATAAATGTGAAGTCTCGTAGTGCATTGCTTTAACTTTTTTTCTCGTCGATATCATTTAAAGTAACAGAGATCAGAGATCCATATCTAAAATAAAAAAGAATCCTGAGTCGTGAATATAAAAGTCAAGTCATTTGCCAAAAAAATACAAAAGCAAACCGTTTCGTTGTTCTGTTTTGTCGTCGTGACCCATGACCCTGGCTACATGCCATGTGCGCTTACACAAAATTTGTTGAAGAGTGTAGAGTCCACATAATTATAACTGATCATTAAAACGCGCCATGTTTAGTGACTTGTTAAATGAAATTTAACAAGGCATGAACATTTGTACAGGAAATTAGTTTAGGCTTTTGTGCATGTAAATGCAAGTACACGTTTCAGATGTGCGTTTGTTTCAAATTACAAATATTAAATAGATTACAAGTGCGTATTTGCTTAAAGTTAAATCTGTACGCATAGTATATTGCAGAATTAAGAATCACTAAAGTCTAAGTGCGTAAATTCGGTCGGTAGTCCAAATAGATTGTCGATAAGACAAGGATGAATGACTTTTATATAGTTCGTATGATTAGCCGTTAATTTCATAATATGCATTCATGTCATCCGCAGTTCATCATCCTAATACCAATATTTGTAAATAATATAGTACACACTTGATTATCATCATGCAATAAATTATTATTTTTAATTACGGTAACATATCTAAAGTACTACGTTAGCAGTAAAACTTCCCATAACACAAAATGAGAATCTACAATGGTAACAAAATGTCTCAATAAAGTCCGATTAGTTTTAAGCATTTGAATTACGTCAAACACCTAGTACTTCCGGTTAGAAAATATTGTTCTACTCTCAAACATCTAATGTTTACACGTTGTTTTTAAAAATGTTTTTGTAGGTGTAGACTAGACCAATTTAAATGGATAATCGTTTTTAGTTCAACCATTGTCTTTTGAGTCCATATGAACCTAAAGTCTCGCATCAGTTTTGTACCTACATGCAATGTTGTTAAGAACCTTCTTGAATTCATTAGATCTATTTTTTACGCAAATATTTTGGTTTTTGTTGTTTAAAGTAACTCATTTAGTTGGATAAAAATATCAAATTAGCAATTTTTACAACAGGAAAAGGGGCGACTACTAATGGCTATTAGGTATAATTACAGAGTTGGGTGCTTACAATTTCTTGAGCTAGGGAAGTTATTACTAAGACGTTTCATCAGCAACAACAAAAAACGTAATATGTTATATCATGTATCAACGATTGTATTTTTAAAAATCATAATTGAACACGCTTCACGCACGTATATATGTATGTATTTGTGCTTATTTGTACAATAGTAGCCGTTTAATTTTTTATTTATTTACATTTCTCAACGATCACATTATGTTAACTTTGACTGCATACTTTTAAAATGTTGGTTGGTAGTGTCTGTATCTGTTATAGAGCACGTTAACAGCCACAGTGCGTGAGAAACGAGAGAAAGTTTCCCTTCGGGTTCATAAATACAAAATATATCACCCTTCAATCCACAGAGCTTTATATACAAGTTCATTGATTATTTTCTTGTCAGTTTTGTGAAGGTTGTCCAAGTATACACTTCATTTTGTTAAAAAGGTGATCATTGTGCTTGTGGTCAGTTGTCAGTTTGTATGAAAATTTAAAATCCAAAAAACTCAAAATACAAATAAATTTTCAACGGTGATAGCATACCAGTTTTTTCAAAATGAGGCAAATATTAGTGTTTTGCATACTTGCGTCATGCTTGGTTTTGTTGTGTGGGGCTATTCCAGCGCCTGCACCGGACGACCCTTATTACGACCTGGTAAGATATTGGAGAATTCGAGACAAAATAAGATATTTGAATCAATATTTGGATGATTCTAGTTTTAAATTTTAAAATAGGATCCAAATACTGCCAGTTTGACAGAACCGGAAGGACAAATGCTTGGACCAATGATGGGGTTTATTAGAAGAACGAGAAGTGCGTATGCTGACTATATTCAGCACGCAGCCGCTTCATTTCGCAACATGGTTTACAAACCCTTTCAAATGATGGGAATAAACCGTCATAACCTGCGGTAATTTAGTCAACAATGGATCTTCATTTTTATAGTAAGACGTTGTATTTGTATATATGTATTTTCGTAAAAGTACTGAGTAGATTTTTTAAAACCTCAATATGAGAAGTTTATAAAACATAAATTTTCAATTTTTGTTTTCATCCAGCAGAGATTTCCTTGAGTCAATATAGGAAACAAGTCTGATGTAAATTATAGCCGTCCCATTAATCATTAAGCGAAAAGTGTCTTTTAACATTATTTACCAAGATTGGACCTATGATGATGATGCATGTGTTTTGGTGCGAAAGTTTTTATACATTACTAATATTATACACGAACGAAAGCTAATAAGAATTGATTGAAAATGATTGGTTGTTTGATTGAAGTAAATTAATTGGGCAGTTCGTGGTGAAATGAAGCAATTTGTCTTTTTTAGAAATGCATAGCAAGTAAAATGAATAATTTTTGGGGGTGTGCATGCGTACACGCGTCTGAAAGTTTGCAGAAGGTGACGTTTACGTATTTTGTACTTTTGTTATCTAATTTTCTAAAAATGAACTTTATTAGTTGGTTAGAGAAATTGCTGTAAAAAGTATATGTGAATTTCCTGACATTAAGATATTTTTATATTTGTATTTGTAATCGAGTTGAATAAAAGAAGACAATTTGTTGAACAATAATTTTTTATTTAACATTTTATCAGAATGGCAAAAGTCGTGAATATAAATAGGTACAAGAACAAGTCGACAATATATATCGCGTGCGTATATTTTTAAAACGAGAGCTGCATCACTAAGATAATCATATTTAATACAGATACATGTATAAATATTTGATAAACGTTATCTACTTTCAACTTTTGGGGAGAAAAGAACTCTCTACAATATTTAATTTCATGATAACGAAGGTATAAACCATAAACCACCACAATTATAATTCATCAGGATACATAATAAATTGAGACTTTGGTTTGTGGGCAGCACTGGCCGATGGTTCGCTTGTCAAATTAGTGTCGGAATTTTTATCGGATGGTCCAAACAATCGATTGAACTCTGATTTAGCTTCTTCCTCATGTTCCTTTACCTTGTCTTTGTCATATTCAAATTTCTCATGTTTTATGTACAAATCACTCTGTCGTACTTGCAAATCCTCAAACTCAGGCGGGTAGGGTAAATTCGCATGCTCCTCTAACTTCATTCTTGAATAGTAGTGCCAAAATATTATGAATACTATAAGTAGCATAATAATTACTCCTGAACATATTCCAAAGCATACTAGCATTAACTGATTGACAAATGCAATGAAAAATTTCCCCACAGAGGCATGCTTCCTAGCTTTTGTTGAAGCAAACTTGGAAATCAGAAAACTTGTTGGAATTAGGTTTTTAAAATTGTTCTCGTTTTCGCAGTACGGTTCCCATAAAACATCCTTTAAAAGGAAATTTTCTGTGATTCCTCTAGAAATGTACCACATGTGTTTGATCCCAGTTTGAACATTAGTAAAGTCTCGATTTAAATTGCTTGCAAGATGAAACGGGGGCTGTCCAGCAATTTCTTGGCACACTGGAATTTTCCAAGCTGTCCAGTTATACTTGATTTCTTCTGATTGCATATAAATTCTACTAGTTTCAAGGTCCAATTTGTGTTGAGCTTCCCAACCAATTGTCGTGACCTTCTCCACAGAAGAATTATCCCGACATCCAATGGCGCTTGGCAGTACATTTTCGTTGATGTCAATTGGATCAATGATATCATTTGGCTGCCTTTTCATTTCTGCTACTGGAGTATCCGGTGGATAACCCTCTTTCAACTTTTTGAAATAAAGTTCCCCAATAATTTTCAACATGATATTCATTCCCCTGTCCTTCCCTGGCACGTGGACAATTTTCATTGGCTTTCCAGTTTGAACTATTCCATCCATTTCACTATCCGTCAAAGACAGAAAGAATCCACTAGGCATTCTCATAGGTTCGTCAAGTTCTCCAGAATAATTTGACGTTCTTCCAAGTAGTTTTCCACAGTTTCGAGATTCATTTCTACAGCAAGATATAGGCATATCTGGTGATTGTAAGTTAACTGGCCAATCGTCCATTTTATCGATGTAACTTGTTCCACAGCATTTAAATATTCTTTGGAGACGGTGAAAAAACTGCGGAAGCTCTCCGTATGTTCTTTCGTTTTTCGTGAAAACATACTTTTCGATTGTGACAATATCATCATATTTAATGGAAATGTATGCTCTGGACGCTCCTTTCAACGCAAAGTACAAGTTTAGAATGTACAAGAACATAATCAAGTACCCGAATGACATATGATGAACTTTACATCGTAGAATTATAATTGAAAAGAAGCAAACGAAAAATAAAGCAATCAGTGCTCGTAAAGTATTCCCATAAGCCGTTACACTGAATTCTGTTGGAGGTTGACCAAATTTGTCCAGATGAATACCCCACGCAGCAGTTCCGAAGGCTGACAGTACCATTATAATAAATATAATCAATAGAAGTTTGAATTTCTTTGCGAGTACTACCCGAGGTTTATGCTCTGGATGAGCAGCATCGTAATCATAAGCTTTTCTCTTGGCCCTTGAAGTTTGAAATAGTGAGGCTGACGAATTGGATTCCACATATCTGGCAACGGAGGGATAATGATTTTTAGGGATGGTACTTTACTGGGTGAGATTTCCGACATTTTTATGAAATTTTACCCATGACTGTCGTATCCAGATGCATCCAAGTCTGATGGTTCATCAGCAGGAGGAAGTAATTGCTTGAATTGTTTGACCATTTTGCAGATGAACTTTTAAACTGATTTTCCAGATAATGTAAAAGTTCATACTTTTAAAATTAAAGTAGAAACATCATCCATCAACTAATTACTAATTATGTACATTACGTTTTTACATTTTTCCATTTCAAGTCTAATGGTTTACAAGTCATGGTAATCTCTTGCGCAACCGTGAAGATTCAATGCCACGAAATGAACGTTGTTTCAAAATAATATACTTTGTGGTCACATTGATTGAAACCACTTATGCATGAACGAGTTAGCATGCATGGAAACTCGCCATAACGTAAATGTACCTTGGATAAACCCAACTCGTAAGACAACTTGTCATGGAACGTGGAACAGAATCTTTCAGAAATCTACCACAAGATACTGCGTGTATCGTGTATCTGTATTTATGGATAAATATGTTTCAAACAAAGAAGACCCTTACTCAAACTTTTTTTAATCCAAACAAAGAAACTGTACTTATCATAGCCTTCAAATTCTTAAAACAATGTTCTACATTGTTTTTAATTTAAAAAATAAAATGGAAGCATAAATTCATCTTTCCACGAGTTCATAAGTGTGTAAATTTACAATGCAACTTACAATAGAATATCAGAATATTTATGTGTCAAGGTGTCATCTAAGTCACCAGAGGATGTTAGTCATTAAATTAATTAAGGCGTTTTCTTCCCTATTTTAATCTACATAAGACACGGACACCACTAACTGTTCGTGATCTTAAAACTGAGTGGCAATGAGGATATTATAACCATTTTGTTGTTTTCATTAACGCATCTTTTATATTCCCCCAATTTCCTAAATTACAATAGCTTGCATGTGACAAAGCCAAAGCTACTATGGATGTTTGATTGTTTGTTGTTGCTAACGATTGAATTGAGCACGTCACAAAAAGAAAACACAAAAAGAACCTATTTCTAAAAATATGACATGTAAAATTATTTGTTTGCAATTTGTAATTTTCTATTAATTTTTGTTTACTATAACCATGACTCATTCAGTATTCAGTCCATTTAAATGACGCGATACTATGCCGTGCGTAACTAACATTACCCCTCCATCGTAACTCCCAAAAAAACATCAAAGTAAGGTTAACCTAGTTTAAGTTATATGTATAGCAAAAAAATTGTTGTCATGTGACAATTTACTTGAATAATAATTTTGAGTGACCAGTGCGTACTCTTATCATCACAATTAACCAGCTTCATATTTATTGACCCAAGTGGTCAAATTTAATATTTATCGTTTTCAAGGGGCTATGCACAGACAAAATGGTTTGGTACAGTATGACTTGCTTTATTGTTTTACCAAGTCATCTTATACATCGCTTATCTTATGAAGCAAGGGTAGCACCACTTTAAACATTTATATATTTTCTTAACTTATCACGTGCGTAATTAATTTCATGAATGTAGCTTTCCTCCCAGTTATAACTGTGCTCATGCATAAAAGCAAGGATGCCTATCTTCTCAACATTTTTGGTGATGAGGCGTCTCAAGGTCTTCATGATCACTGCTTGCTGTTATTTTGGAAAACCTGCTCGCTTTGATACTACATACTAAGATGTATCTGGGCAAAAAATGTCATGTCAAGTACAAATAATGCAACAACTAAATGTAAAGTTCATTACTCTTTTCATCTTTTGCTTTTAAATGAAAATTTACTTGGCTGCATGCATACTGCACTGCATCTTTAAGTTGCATTTCGCACTACAAAAAAATCGACTCAGGAGGACCTCACAAGCGTTATGTTGTGAACGAATGCGAATTCGAGAAGCTTTGTGAAGGCATTGATGTTATAAAGCGCTCTTGAACATGATATTTCGTCATAAGTAATCCATTATAAATTTAGTAACTCCGAACCTGCAAAAACGCTGCTAGATGTTTTTGCATTAAGATTTTCATGTACTGAATAAAGATGCAAAGTGTGATATACCCAACTACAGTAATCTTTGAAGGTCTCTCGTGGAACAATTTATGACGCATTCATGTGAATACAAAGAGGTCGCCAGCTAAGCGTATGCCAAAGCAAAGCGTTGCATGAGAAAGACAATGGTGGATGGAGGCGAAATGGAATTGGCGTTAAATTGGGTTAATAATCCCCAATTTCTTTATGCTTTATATAAATGTATAACTTCATGCTTATCTTATAAAGTCCATAATTGCTCGTGGAGTGGTCCATAGGCTCAAGCTCGTTCTCAGATACTCTCTCTTGCGATTTCGTGGGAAGCAGAAAGGTCTTCCAATGTGCTAAAGTTTTACAAGTTTGTTTTACTCGGCAAAATAATACAATCTTACTTTCAAACGACATGAGATCCAAAATTTTAGTAATAATGACAGTGGTAGCTAGTGTCACTGTAAGTTTGTAGTAAAGATATGATTTGAAAAATCAGCTCGAGTTTATTTTTTTATGAAAAGTGCATAAATTTGTACTTATATAATTCCAGTATTCCGAGGGATCCCCTCACCATCACGATGATCCCTACAGGCAAGCACATCGAATTCTAAAGGAAGCCCGGCGGCAACAAATTCGCGATGCTTATAGGCAACAAGATTATTATCAAAATCAGGGGTCATCTCAAAGTAATCAGTTTGCACAGTTACAACAACAGTTGCAGCAGATTCAACAGCAGCGCCCAGCATCATCCAGTGGTTCTTCTGGAGGAGGCAGCAATGGAGGATCTCCACCAAATCCAATTTTAACTCCAGGATCTTCCGGTGGAAGTGGAGGTAATTATGGTACCATTGGGTCTGTCATTCCTGGAGGGATTCCTCCAGCCGGTGGAAGTTCATCAAATTACCCACCCATTCTCCCAAATTTTCCATCTGGAAGTCAAATAGCTGGCACCGTACGTTTCATAATATTCGGAATAAGTCGAAGTAATCATTTTTAGTGTCAATTTTATTAAATCTTTTTCTCATTGACACAGATTGGAGTTCTTCCTCCATATCCAATTGAGCAAGTCAATCGTGGCGTCAGCACAATTCTTAATGGAGTGCGCTCATTCGATTTGGGTCAGATTCTTAGAGGAGCTTTCGTTTTCCCAAGGAATGAGAACGTTCGAAGCGTAGCAAACAATGTGATTGACAGCATTTTTGGATCTTCAAAGACCCAAAATACCGGGTAGAGCTCACGTTTTAACACTACAAATTACTGGGGTTTGAAATATAAACCTTTCGTTCTACAAAAGTTTTACAAACGTTCTTTAGTAACTTGCTGTGATCTAATTTAGTATGCCACTATTTTATGATTTTAACAAGTCACACACTATTGTATTTGTAATTCTGTAATATCAGTATTTATCATATATTTTTAAACAGTAGCTAGAACTAATTAAGTAAGTATAAGTTCATGCCTTAATTGTGTTGTACTTTTGTTGTACCACTCATTTACCTTTTCATAGCTAAAAATGAGCTACACATTTTTAATGTATGTATAAACGTATACAGTTATAAGCCCGAATTTGGAAAAAAATATATAGGTTCCATTAAGTTTGATATATTGATAGATAATTGAATTATGAGTACAGAATAGCCAATACAATTGTTGTGTGCAATGGGCTGCTATTTGTATTTTAAATATTTTCAGTTTACTTACAATATTTTTTTGAAATTAGTTTACTTTTAAAGCTTAAATTTTCACAGGAAGACAACATATCCTTATCGCTTATTTAAAGGATAAAATTAATGTGCATCCAATAATGTACTTGATTTCATCCTGACAGATAAAAATCTATTTTCTAGTTTTGTATGCATAAAACACAAATATTGAAATACTTATGTATAGTTTTGTAATAAATCAATTCAAAAATATCATTTCGTCTATGTACTTGTTTTACCTGTGACAAAAAGCAATGAAAGAATATCATGCAATCTTTTTTACATAAACAAATAATAATTTAGACAATTCTAGTAAACAAAAAGTCGAATGTTTTTCAGGTTAAAATATTAAACCAAATTATATCATTTATTTGATGATTGCGAGTGAAGGAAATGCATCGTTTGTGCAATGACCCATTGCATAGGATGCAGTTGTATGTATGTTCTCTCTGCTTAAATGCTTCCAACCAAAGTAAAATCTTTATTACTGATCATTACACACGATTGATTTACATCCTTTGCCACCAACACCGTCATTAATTTTTGACAATCCTTCTACCAATTTCTTTCGTAACGTTAAGAGCAAGGACTACTTGTAAAACCTACAATAATTATCTACGCACTTATGTAAGTCGCTCACATTAAAAAACCATGAGATATTTTTTGAACAATTACAAATTGCAACTTACAAATCTTTTCCGACTGTTCAATAAATAGCTTTTATATAATTATTCGAGAAATAAGGTGCGTGATGTGATAACTGATGGCAAGAGTGGCAGACTGATAGACAGACCAAAAAGAAATGGGAGATGATATAATAATTGCACACGAAGTTCTAAATTGTCAAAATCATATTCACTGTATATACTTTACCACGCAAAAAATCATGAAATTTGTATGGGATGGACAGCATATCACACGAGCCATTCAACCATTCAACATATCGGCATGTACTATCCTTTCTGGTTGTTTAGGAAGTCAAGGCAAGACGGTATCTTGCAAAAGGGGTCATCATTAGTTTGCCATTTTTGTGAAGTAAATCCTGTCTATTAAGTATATCCATGTAGGAAGTTAGCCGTTTATAGGCACTTTGTTGTTGTTTATGACAGCCTCGCTCAACTTAAGATATCATTGACATCGGAAGTTGGGTAAAAATAGGTTAGCAATCCTAGAAAACCCTGAAAAACATTCCTTTAAATGAATTGGTTACTTGGAAAATACACCAGAATTAATTTAGACGTGTGGTGGTAAAGTTACCTCTGTAACAAAACTTTACAGATGCAAATCAGAAATTTCTGCGTAGAGGTGATAGATACAAATATCTATAGATATGATTGCCACAAAGATATTTTTAGTGTTGTTAGTGCTAATAGCCATTGTTGTACGTGCCTTTTCTTATTTGACTCTTAGAAATGTGAAAGCATTTTGTGCCTGACTATGACTCAATAATCCCGAAATAATTTAATTTGATATGCAACTTTTCTGCAGAATGAGTTGGAGGCTACAAAGGGCTATAAAGGAGAAGATCAATACAAACCGATTATTAAGGTTTTGAAAGCTATCCGAAAAGCTGAGAAGCAAAGGATAAAATTCCAGAATAAAAGTAATAAAAAGGGCCACCGACCATATCGACCATACCCTGAACCTGACAGTTCGTCAAGTGAATCAAGTGAAGAATGGCATCATTTTGGAGGACCATACCAGTCCCACTACCCTCCTCCTCCAAATCATTTTCGACCTAACCGACCAAGCATTTTCGAGTCGTCTGCAAGTGCTAGTTCTGGGGGAAACGGAGGCAATGGAAACGGAGTTACCCAATACCCCATTCTGCAAGTACCTGGAAATGGTGGGAATGGAGGTAATGGGAACGGTGCCACCCAGTATCCCATTCTGCAAGGAGGTGGAAATGGTGTGAGATTTCCCAATAGTCCTAATAATGGCGGGGGGAACAATGGAGGAGGTTCAGATCCAATTCAACAAATTAACCAAGGTGTGGGTAGTTTCCTTCAGGGGCTGGGACAACTTTTGGGTTTCCCAAGTAGGTGATATGAATTTACAAAAAATATATAAAATATTTAATACAGAGGTATATAGAGAATTGTTGTGCTGAATTTATAATAGTTTATATAGTATTAAATCATGTAAAGTACCATGTAAAGACTGTATTCTCACATACAAATTTATTTATTTTAGTATCTTGAATAAGTCTGAAGTGATTTTTAACCCAGTATTTTTATAAATGTTTAAAAGTTTTAATTAAATAAAACTATGTACCAATAACTTCTGATTTAACAAAATATATTTCCACTCAAAATCTTTAATCTAAAAAAATATTGCGCATACAGAATCATCGAACGGAAAATTATTCTAAGGTTCCATTTGTGGTTTCATAAAGGTCTCTAACTTTGTTTAGTAAACAATTACACAGTAGTAGTAGTACCTACCTTTACAACTTTTCTTTGGCGTGGTACGAGAAACAAACAAGCGCAACAAAGAAAACAATTCATCGTTTACAATTGATTGATTCATCATCTGCACTCGTGAATCAAAATGATGATACACGTGTGTAACCAGTGGAGGAAAACTTGATGTTGTAAGCCGGACGGCTGTACTGGAACGTTATTTGCATTCTTCTTATCATTATCAAGGCATTCATACTGGTTGGTGACTGGTGATATAGACACGACTAGAACATCCTCTCACCTACTTGCAGTCCTCTGTTTTCGATTTATCACTAATTAAGCGTAAAGCTTAAGTAGCTGAAAATAAATGATACAGCATGACTTCACTTGCAGTTTCATATCATATCATTCCCCTCATCACGCATCAATCCGACTCTCTATTCATGCATTTCCGCTATCTATCGTTTGCATGTGCTGATCATTTGTGAATACCAAATTGTATTCATCAAAGTTATACCATTCCAAACACCTGAATTTAAAGCTGGAATAAATATGGACTTTTTTATTAATAGACTACTAGAGTTTTTGATCTTGCGAAGCATTCACAAAACTGGTCAGTCTGCGGCATCAGCGTTTCTTTAAATAGATAATTGGATGAAATCGCCGGCTCACATGCACTCGTTTAATAAAATTAAAAAAATCAGATCAGAAGTCTTATAATTCGTAACATGCTTTACATTTATGTAATAGCTGGTACTATTCAATTCGACATGCAACCGGCACCAACGAACGAGTGCGCGATTTATAAATGATTTGATTATAAACAAGCATCATAAGTTAAATTTTAAACAAATAGAAACGTGCATTGATTACACTTTAATTGCAGTCAAACATTTGAGTGCAGCAAGTTAAAAGATGTGATAAAATGAAATTCGAGTGCTGCTGCTGTCAAGTAAAACTTTCGAAGAATAGCTAGGCACATACAACATAGAAACATTTATGACATAATAGGTTGCTAATGTACAAAATTATATTGATGCATGTTCACCACGTGAGTACGTTTGACAGCAGTTGGCTGGCAGTGCTCCGTATTGTAGTGTATCATGTCAGCTTAAAAGTTTTGCTATGTTTGCTAGTGGTTTAGTTAGTGGTTTGAATTACTAAAAATGCATGATGGTTATTTGCGGCATATAAATTCGTTTACAAACTAGGCTATACAAGCTGCACTGTGAGTGAATGTTTAAAATGCAATAAATGATTATAAAAAATAACAAAAATTTGCTGTTCAAAACAGGAAGGAGGATTGGATATGATTTATAGATTAGCAGTATAGTGGCTTTAAAAATGAGTATCTTAGCAATATTTACAAGCTTAGCCAAATGAAAATCGATGAAATGATGATAAATTCACCATGCCAATCTCTAGTCATTCATTATGTAACCATAAAGACACTGGGATTCAAAAAGATGTGAATAGTGAATTGTCCATGTTCCAATTCATACGGCCACCAACCTGGAGAATTCTGTTATTTCTGAAGGATTTAAACCTACCCTACATTAACATTACATGTGCAGGTGAGAGCCTTGTAACTATTCCATTTTTCAATGATAAGGAAACTAATTTTGGAATCACCTTCATTATCATCGCAAGTCTTTCCAACAACAAATTAGTTATTTTTACACGAATCACGTACGTGCATGCTGTACACAAATAAAAAATCAATGTTTATGTTGTCTACGGTGTCTTTGCTCCAGCACTCGTGTTAATTTGGGTCCATGTTCATCATTTTTATTGTTTACAGATGTCAAAGAACTGATTGTATGATATTTTGGTAGGTGTCATATTTTCTGATTGTAGCGAACATTAGACCTATATTAAAATCAAATTTGATCCAATGTTCATAAATAACTTGTCATGAATGTGATGTTATATTTGAAGGCATAGTTTGGACATTTACAAAGGTTTAGATTATAAGGCCGTTGTATGTTATGAAGTTATGACGATGACTTTTACTAAAATACATTGAATATTTTGTTCGTCAAACGACACAATGATTTTCATGAGAATGAGAAGTAAAATCGAAAATTCAAACCTAGTTTCCCATGTACTAAAAAACCTAGATACAATGCAATACACTACACACTAGGCACCAAGCCCTGCATCTTTGGTTCTACGTGAGCCTTCAGCCTTAGAACAGAATCATGGAAGTGCGTACGTGCCGGTTGGTGCGTAGGCACTTTCATGAAGCATTTTACAGTTACTTTTTAGGGTGTTACTTTATATATATGACATACGTATATGTATGTGATACACATATTATCGATATTATGTATATCTTCAATGCTTTCTTTTATACGCACGTATGCATCCATCCCCAGATCCCTTCCACTCACTACCATGTGCATCCAAATGCCAATTAGTATTTTGTAATCCTTGCAATGCAATACCCATCTTGTCATAGATCTACAGTAAAGTCTTGCTATAATGGGATGTTTCCGGAAATGGTATTGAAAGGTTACTGGTTATTGATGAGAACGGGAATAATGCAAACCGAGTCTTGACATGGACGTTAAAAATGAAGTTGAAATTGAGCTGTTGGAGAAAATTGATGTAACATGTAAACTGAATCTTATATCAGTTGGAAACTGATTGGACGGTAATACGATACAGACGTAAGAAACATGATTATGTAGGATGCAATAATAAAGTGGTTCAACTGTACTTCCTACTACGTCTCGTCTTTTTAGTATTACTCGGTTGTGTTTACGTGATTCAATGCAATGTGGACTACGTGCCTAAAGACTGTTGTGATCATTTTACATAAACAAAGCCAAGTAAATGTTTGATGCTGCATCGTGCTTGCTTTGTGAGACCAGTTGACAACAGCTATCAAGCATAAAAAGCAAAATGTTTTAATATATAAACCGAGTTGTTACAAACTTTCTCAGAACACTTTTCTCAGAGCTACGAGAGAGTTCATAAAACTAAATATTGACAATTTATTTACAAATAAAAAGATTTTTTCTTTCAGTCATATTATCAAACTTGACATTGTGTCATTGCATTATACAATTCACTTGATTTTTAGCTTGCTAAAGAGAAAAGTTATAAATTAAAATGTCTGGAGTGCGAAAAGCAGCACAGTTTGTTAATGGACGCTGGTGGTTCCTCAAAAATCCTACAACTGGAGGTGCCACTGGCAGACCAGTCAATGGTCGCTGGTGGTTCTTGAGGAGCAATTCCAGTCAAGCTTTCTCCAGTGCAGAATCCAATTCCAGGTAAATAGCTACAAATTAGAAACAAGCTTGTCAAGTCATTAAATAATGGAAAGCCTTATTTGATCCAATTATCAAGAGTAGTTCATATTTTCTTGATAACATTTTCATGTAAAAGTTAAACATAAATATTTTGACATTTTGCAGGAAATTCATCGACCCTTCCCGTTACAACTTTATCAGGAAGTGATCAGATCAAAAGTGATTTCATAGAGGTTTTAAGACTATCATTCGTGCAAAAGTAAGTGAAAATGTGAATATGTCGCGTTAAGAACAATCATTCAGTCAAACTTATAGCAAGAATCTAATCAGTTGAATAAATTATATTTTTGCAGGTTATCTTTTCCATTTGAGTGCCACCCCCGATATATCTTATAGGACTTGGTAATGCAGGGCTTTGTCTTCTCAAGCAGCCAATCGGACAGAGACAAGTATCTTTAGTTTGTAATTTGTAATTACCTTTAATGTTCACTTCTTGGTATTTTATTGCAAGTAATTTTAACGTCTATTGTTTTTAAGCGCTCAATATGTAATGTCTGTTTTTGTATAATAATATGTAACATACTTTTTATTTATATGACACATTCTGAATCAGAATTTCTGATAGTATTAAAATGAAATGACTTTATTTGTAAAATAGTACCGTTATAAAACGTTAATACGGATTTAAAAACGCTAATAAATGAAACGTTCGATTTCGACTGAAGTAGTATAAAATAGTAGCTACTCAGCGTATTATTTAACCAATTTGCAATGTACAAAGGCTCCAATTTTTGTTGCATAAATAGAATTCTGATGGATTGAATATAACATGCATGTAATTTTTTTGTTGGGCATAGTGTTGTTGAAAATCAAATCATGGTCAATCATGTTTCATGTTACAATGTAAAATATGGACTGCTCCAAGTCAAAAGGATTGAGGAGCTTTTTATTTTTCATTTTCAAAATAGCATGCCAATTTTGTTTGTTTTATCAACTGTTTTCAGTTTGTCAACTTCTTTTTAAAACCTATTTACATGCATGTAATTAGCTAGCAGACAAGAAAAACCCAGACCAGTGCTCTATCTTAATTACACGAGGAAATAAAACTTAAAATGATTAGATTCTCATATTCATATGCTGTTAATCTAACTGAAAATGCAAGTTGTTTACCATCAAGCTGAACACAATCACTAACTCATACATGTGACTTGTTTTTATTATATTGCTCTTCTTTTATGAAACCCGACTCCCAAAATAAAACGATAAGAAAGCAAAATATTTGTTATGATGTTTTCCCCGTTTACTTTGAGCTTGTTCATCAACACTCATTATATCTTACATGATGCTATAATCAATATTATACTCTGAACCTCAAAACGTCAAATATGAAAAACAACAATTATGAGAATATGCTCATAAAAATGAAGTGATCCATATTTTTTTCTGTACTTTAACTGGCGTGACATGGTATTGTATTTTTATCGGCTTGTTTACTTGTGCGAACGTTGAGCCGGCGAATACTGTATGTTTTATGTACCAATTAAAGAATATACCATATACAATTCCATCAGTGGCGTAAGCTTGGGCCCTAGTGCTGGGGTGCAAGCTATAACCAAAAAGGCCCTTTTGACAAAAAATGTCGGTTTCAAATTGCCCCATTAAAATTTATGTGGATTTTTAATAACAATACGAGTTTCAAATTCAATTCAAATAGATTTATTGTGGTCTAGAATTACAAAATTTAATTTTTGGATATGATTACATATTTATCACGTTTAAAAATTATAAATATACATTGTAGTCACAACTACAATCACTGGAAAGTCTTAGACATTACTTAAATTTAAATGTTTTAAATATGTCTACGGCGAGCTTTGTTGTTAGCAAAAGTTTCAATCATTCTATCAATGT
>JAQFXM010001312.1:0-33687 GCA_034693345.1 Entomobrya multifasciata
GTCTGCTTCAGTCGTGTCAACTGTGTAACACAACTGCCTGATTACATTATTTGAATCGCTTTGAATAAATAAATAAAGGATAATAAAACTCCAGTAAGTTCTACTAGGCAAACAACTTTGGTTGAAGTTTTTCTGACTAGAGACCTCAGAAATTCGTTTCTTTCAAAATTCAAGTCTTTAGCTGCAAAAAGAACGGTTGATATACTTAAATTTTGATTTTGGTGGTGTCTTTGTCAAAGATTTGTGAACGCATTTCCCAGTTGATTCCAGTAATTCCACATTCCAGGTAATGGAAAAAGCATCAAATAGTTTGGTAATTGTAACTTCATATAATATGCTTCTCGACATTTTTTTCCATGAAACTATCATTCGAAAGTTGGGCATAAAAGCGTGTAAGAGTATTCCAATAATCTAATTGAGTGATGTAATATTACTATTCTCTTAATTGTAGAATTGATTAAAGTATTTAAATATGTTAAGATGGGATAAACTCACATTCGTTTAGAACAAAATTGCTAAAATGCATACTAGTTCTCTGCAGCATTTGTTTTAATTGACATGATGTTATGTCAGACTCTTGAAAGTGCAAATAGGTACGTCTGTAACTGGATTCAAGCAAAAGATCACTCCGTTTTGTGCAATCAAGCTGCACACCAGATACAATCCCGATCTCAACATTGGCCAAATTATAGCGTAATTCAACGTGGACGTATTCAACAAATAATTCCCGATATAATGATTGAGATGTAAGAAAAACTTGATCTTTTACTAAGCATATTTCACAATTAGAGTCTAGACCGGGTTGTTAATCATTCCAGCTCAGCAATATTTTAAAAGGAATTCCATAAAGGTTTGTGAAATATTGTGAACTAGACCAAATGTATTCCTTATTCTGAAGATTAATTTCCAATGAATTGCTTTTTAAAGTCGAATAATCCAACGGTGCTTGAAAAATAGGATAGTCATTCACATTTATTATGGCAAAGTTGGCATGCTAAATTTCCTGTTCCAATAGTTCCCTATCTTGAAATTCAACTTGGGACTGTGTATACATAACACCAACTGGAATGGTCTCGTTTGTCCCGAAAGTAGTTTCAAGAATGAGTTTAGCATATACTGTAAGAGAAATATCCCATATTTCAGTGTAAGCTTGTGAATGTTGATATTCAGCATTGTTTGGTTTGTCAACCTCAAAGTTCAAAAGAACTCCACATAAATACTGACTTAAATTTTCCGAGTTAAGTTTTTCAGCTGTATATTCTGCTGGCGTTTCTATTGGACGATTTAGCACGTCGTTTATATACCGCCAGTCAATGTCATGTCGGTCTTTAGTTATTTGGAATGATTGAATCCAGCATAGTGAATTCTCGGTACCAGATAGGTCGCTTTGATAGATGTTGGACAGCAGTGTTGAAACCCATGACAGGTTGGCCATTTCGGAAATTACTTGGTCTGTAGAAATTTAGAAGTACTAACGTACTGATCGGTTTCAAAATTATTTGACGTTTTAAATAAGTTAAACTTAATTGTTGAGTAGTAAACTTTTGACGTAAAGTTTAAAGTCTTTTCAATATCCGTGATGTTTTGCCTGTTGATTGCGTCGGTCAGATCCATAAAAGGTTTTTTTTGAACTGTTAAGCCAATTTCCGGAGTCTAGCTGGAAATTGGCTAAAGCGTTGACAGAAACGTCAGCAGAAAAAATATTTTATACATAATTTAAGTTTGTCTTCTCGCAATTGAAGCAAAGACTTAAAGGTTTTATGCAAATATATTGAATAATTTCAAAAGCCAGTTTTTATATTATATTTGTAGCCTTGAATGGCATTTAAACTTGGATTCAATACTTTAAATAACGCAATTGAATTGATTACAGAAAACCAAAAACTTCAGGACACGATTTGTATGTTGACAAATTCCAAAGCAGTGACTTTTGAAATGATTTCCATTAACCTAAACGTAATTTGATTTGTCGTCGTTACTATCAATGAATATTTAAGTACGCTTTCCATTGCAATCATTTAATCTTTTATTTAAAAAAAAACGTCAACTAGTAATCACGAATTTTTGTTACAATCGTTGTTTTCTTGAAATAACTTCAAATTTTGATATTGTAAATACAATGAGAGCTGTCAAATGGTGTATAGTTTGTGAAGGTGGTTTTTAGTCCAAACGAGCTTAATACAGAATCGTATGTTCAAACCAATTTTTTTAAACAGATGTCTTAAAAGGTCAGAAAATAATTTAAATCGACAGATTGTTTCGTGCAATATAGTGAACACGTTGAATCTAACAATTTCTGACCGTATTTGTTACATAAACTAGCAAAATTTAAAAAATCAAATTTTTGAAAACAAATTTTCAACATTTTTGCATACCTCAAACACTACTCACTTTTTCGTGTTATGAGATTTTTCCAAAACTGTCGGTGCATTAAGTAGGTATTTTAGTTGCGCAAAATTTTCCTTCTGGGATTTTTGTTAGTATGTGTATTTTTAGAGAAAACTGGGTTTATGTGGAAATCGCGAATTTCTGGGCTTGAGGTACCAATTTGTACAGTGTTCTGCTGCGCGCAACAGTGGCTTAACTACGAGGAGCCCGGCCCGAGAAGCATTTTTAGTAAACTGTTTTGTTGTGTATCACCAAACGAGTGTAGCATATAAAAGTTAGTTCTTAAGACAGTTATACGTCCATAACTAAAGTACTGCACACGCTATGGTATTGTAAAAGTTATCAGAATAAAAATAATACTGCACAAAGGCACTGACAAAGTTTTAAACTAAAATGTTTGTCCCATATGCTTTTATATGAATTTATCTTATAACAAATTACTCAAGTTGACGAATTGAGCTGCTGAATTTATCGTATTCCGGTTTTTAATCGACAATACCTGGATTCCAAATTTCTCAAAAAACTGCTCAATGGCAGAACTACAAGCTCCTATTTGATCAAGTAAACGTTCTTATTTGATTGAATAAACGTTCTTTTATCATCGAATAAACGTCCTATTTGATCGAATAAACACTCTTTTTTCATCAAGTGATCGTTCCCATTTGATCGAATACATGTTTCTCTTTGATCAAATAAACGTTCATATTAAATCGAATAAATTTTATTTTTTCATGAAATAAACGTTCCTGTTTGATCGAATAAACGTTCGCATTTGATCGCATTAATGTTCCTATTTGACCGCACCAATGTTCCTATTTGATGGAATTTATATTATTGTTCAATCGATCCTAATCGATTAAATTTACGTTTGCCTTGATCAAGTTTACGTTGAAATCCGACCAATTTTACGTTCCAATTCGATCAAATTTGATAAAGCTCACGTTATATTTAGATCGGCTCTGCGTTCTGATTCGATCATAAATTGAATTCGTTTTTATTTGATCGAATTCATGTTAACAAATACTTAACTACACTAATTGTGTTTGGGAAAACGGACTCCTTATTCCTTTGCTGTAAGAAAATGTTTTATGAGTAAGTTAGTTTTATGTTTTAAAATGTTTATGGAATTATTTAAAACTTTTGGAGGGCCTGCAGTTTCAAGCTTTTAAGACGCGCAATTTGCCCGACAAAACCATTTGATGCAACTTATTATACCTACTAGGCTTTGCTGTCAATCATTTTGTAATTCATTGATTCATTTGTTAAACGCTCTACCGCGTTTTTATTAGCAAAAAAATTAATCCAAACTATTAAGCACAACTGCGATTACTTAGTAAAAGGTTTGTTTTTGTTTTTCAACAACTTAATCAGTTATCAGTTTATCTGATTTCTGTAATTAGTAATATATTTTAAGCTTTCACCTAAATTAACTCTAAAAATTTGTATTACATACTGGGTCCGGCCCCTTGGAGGCCCAGCCCGGGAAGCTGCTTCCCTCTGCTTCCCTTGTAGTTTAGCCCTTGGCGCGCACAGATGTAACCAATACACCACATGCTGTGCTTTCTTTAAAAGCAGGAACCTTAAGCTTGAAAACGATATGGGGTTTATTTTCCAAAGTTAAAAAATATAAAATATACGAAAGGTGAACATGGGGTGTCCCGAAAATTTGAAGGTGCAATATTGAAAAATTGCCCATACGGTTAAATATTTTTCAGCCCTGTCTTTTGCAATTAGCTACTACTGCAATAGTGCACAATGGACGCTTTACAAGGGAATTTATTATTCACCAACCAAAAAATTGGTTTTTGATCACTCAGGAAACTGGCCCCTAGAACGTCGGTATGTGAGTCGGGAGAAAACTCTTGGTACGTACTATATATTACAGAATGACCTTCATACTTATAGCAAAGTTAGAAAATATCTTCTGCGAATCCAAAAAAAGTCCGAAATTATTAATGATTTTTTGGTCTGTTTCCACATTTTTACCCCCTGTGCCTACCCCATGCTGCGAGGTTGGCCCAAAATTGGCCAAAGTAATTTTCAAAGGCCTGTTTTAAATGGACGCTATAAATCACTCAAATTTGAGAGATCAAACTTTTTGATGGCCGGTCTTCAAAAAAAATACTCTTAACTATTACACATCAGTATCAGTATACACGGATAAACGGATTGAGTCATCCAAGTTCATTGAAGGTACACAACTTTTACAATTTTTCAATTTTACTAGACGTCAGTGTTGACAGCTGTAAATCAAAATGTTAACACAATTCGAAACGTTTAATTCGGATTCCGTGTCTCCGTGTTTAATTCGAACATCCATTCGCCTTTCAAAAAACACAGCTTCTCCTCCGTATGAACTTGGAGGTGACTCCAGTAATTAGTTTTCTGGTCATGGCAAACAGCTGGTGACATTGTTTGAAGGAAGCCGCCCAATAAAATAATAACTGTTCTTCTTGTTCCCCCTCCTGTTGTTGGACATGGAGAGGAGCAGGAGAACCGGAAGTGGAGGCTACCAAAACCCCGCATCTTGAACTCCATCAGCAGCAGTTGTAAGAGGATCGCCACCAGTTTTTGAGGTACCTGCTGAAGTGGAAAATTGAGATTGCATCTGAACGGATAACACCTTATCTGAAAAATTGAAAAGAAAGATCAGAACATTTTTAACAATTAAAACGTTAACGAAAAAATATTCATTTCTCGTAGATAGTAATTTAACTACTTACAAGGATTCAGTGTGACTAACTAGAAACAAAACAGCTTAAAAAATACCCTAACTAGTGCATTTCGATGCGGAGATTACGAAAATAAGAACCATAATCCCGAATGGCCACCTGAGATTGAGCTACATTTATAAAATGCACCCAAATTTAACGTTTAAACGCACGCGCTATTCACTGGACGCACGGTCAGCAGAGTAGAGCAGCTCCGCTGATGGGGGGATCAGAGCAGAGTAGCGGAGCTTCACTTCCCCTCTCCTCTGCTGAGCGTGCGTTCAGTGAGTTCCCCTATTAATTTTCAGCTCCCAGGGTCTACCCCGAAGGTCAAAAGTCGAAAGTTTTTAACATAGACATAGTGCACATTGCAATAGCTCTAACGAAAACTGTCGTAGAGAATATCAAGAATCATTTGTCAGTATAGATGAATGTGACCTCGTTGGGTCAGAAATCGGGGTCAAAGGTTGCAATGTCAAAACATATGCCATGTGACGTATCGTTCGAAAGCATTTTTCATTGACAATATCAGTGTTTATCACTGTCATTAAGGTCGCTACTACAGCGGGTTTATTTTTTTGGAAAACACTATTAGGTTTTTTGGGCGACTGGAGTTGGGTGAGGAAGAAAATTACTACTAGTATTTTTTGTGGAGTGCGTCTTTTTGACTAGTCATGCAGTGCAGTAGCCGTGTAATGAATAATACAACAACAATAACTTGTAGCGGCGTCTTAGTAAATCAAGGAGCAAAATATTTCTACCAAAAAATCAATATGAAAAGAATGATTTAAAAGTATATTTTGTCAGTGAAAAATGGTAGTAGTCAATGTAACAATTGATTAATGGCGACGTAAATTACATGAAATTTTTGGAAAGTCTGTACACATTTTGTCTGGCTCAAAATTTCGCTGGAGTAATTTAAATCATTCATAAATCATTCAATTCCACGGCGGTTGAATCCTGCAATTTATCTTCAAATTCAAACATTCAATTTTTGCCTGGAAATAATACACGTAAAGACTTCAAAATGGTTTTAATTCATAATTTTTCATTTGTTGTTTATATTTTTATTCACAGTAATATACATTGCAACATCCCATCATATAATGCCGAGATAAAGATTATTGATACTTGATATCTGACGCCGCATTTAGCTTGTTTCGGGCTTATCATTGTATTCAATTTTGATAGAAAATGAAATTAAAATAGGTTGAAGAAATGTTTAAAGTATACATACTTGACAATGTTATTTTGCATCGCATTTATGCTCACTCAATTAGTCAAAATTTAATTTTTACTATAATATTGTTAAATTTTACTTTGTAAGCAATACGTCAACCGATATAATGATTCGCAAGCTAAATTTATAGAAATCTGGATCGAAAATTATGGTAAGTAAAGATCGTTCAATATGTTTTCAGAACATCTGATTGTTATACAAGTACGAGTACTGTTTTTATTACTCATACAATATTTTTACGCTATTTTTATGTTCATTTCAGACAATTCTTTTAACTAAGTGACTTTAGTCAAAACGGAACATATATTGTGTGTTGTTATACAAATAAGCAATTGTTGTTTTCTGGGAAAATTTACCAAATTTTAGGTGAGAATAATTGCCGAATAGTTTCGGCAGTGGGAAAATTAAGACTGGTTGACCTTTTTGTGCTGCGCAGGACTTTTTATCACGTGGCATGTACCTTGTATATCAATAATGTTTTATTTGAAAAGAAAAATCAACAAATTTAACATATATTTCGTTGTTAGAAATCAATTAAAATAATTGCTCAGTAAAGGTCAGTGGTAAAAAACTACGCAATTTGGAAATCTTACTAAGTAGGGAACGTGAAGATGTACTCAAAACGTTTTTATGTGACAGAATTGACTAAATTATTTTATTTCCTAACCATTGTGCGGTCATGCTTGACAAGATTTTGAAAAAGCTAATTGTTAGGTTAATCGCCATTTTGTGATTTTGTCGCAATACTAGGCTTCACGTGACAAGATATTTAACATGTGTATGCAATGAATGGTTTTTTCCTTGAGTAAACTACGGCTATCGTAGATGAGTACATATCAGGTATGTATGAATTTTGTTCAGTTCCATAATCGTTTAGGGCAATTATTCAAATTAAACCTGAGCAAAGCTTGTAAGCTAGATTTACTTTCGCCGTTATAATTTCCGTTAATTGTCGTAATCAGCATTTTATTTTCAATGCTTTATTACGCACGACTTTTGAAAACACGGGTTTAGAGATACTTTGTGGCGTTAGATTGGACGAACTAAGTCATCTAAAGGACAACCTGACATTTACTTTGAATTTTTAGGGTCAACCCATTTAAAAAAAAAACAAATTACATTTTGAGAAATGTCAAAATACCTGAAAACACAGTTTTGACAAAAGTTCAAGCTTTTTTGCGTGTAAACATCCTATATTTGTTCTAAAAGGAGGCAGAAATGAATGACCATGTAATCAACTGTTACTACTAAAATCACTCTCTAGAATTTAATCGCTAGTACTGTTATTTAATATTAGTTCCACTGCCAGGGCTCCATTCGCTTTTGCTTGATTCTATTAAAATATTTTGTTGAACTGTCTATATTATTGTGCTAATGACACTTTACTTTAAGATAGTAGGCTTCAACATCAGGTAAAAGATACTGCATTTGTTAATTATGCTAGGTTATCTTTCATACAAGTAGCCTTTTACTTTTAGCAAACACATAATATATTGTAAACTAAATTTACTATATGTTGCAGAATTTTTGGGTCTTCTTGAGTATGACAAAGTTGCCGATGTAAGTTTTCTTGCTCTAAAAACGTTTTTCGTGATGAAAATCTTAGTATACTTATAATTTGCATAAATAAATTTATGTAACTATTTCGTCAGTGTTTCTTATCCACCCTCGGAAATGAAGCCATATTACAACGCGTGGTCGTATAAGAATAGTGGTGAAGCGAATGGTTTTAGGTACTTGAATATGCATGAATGGGTATCCGAAAATGGGTATGTGTTCTTTTTCTGATACCCATGCATACATATGCAAGTACCTAAAACCATTCGCTTCACCACTATTCTTATCCACCAGGCGTAGTGAACCAGGCTAACTAATCATGATATCCATATGTCATTTTAAGGTAAATTAATACACATCTCCTCATCAATCATTAATTGTTAAAACTACACCTTGTTGGATAATTTAGTTAAATATCATTCGAAATTGTTAAAGCTTGAATTTACTGGAAAACGTTGAAAATACTTCCATTGTAAATCCATTTTATTTTGAATGACTAATTAATTTTACTGCGCAGTTTGCCAGTTTATTCGCTTTTAGGCTTCAAATTTAAAATTTTGATTTCGGTAAACATATTTTTACGGAAAAGTAAATACGTCAAATAGAATGAATTTGCGATGATGATAATTATTACGGTAGAACAAATGAAAAGGGAACTTTTAATACAAGATCGCAACATAATATCACATTACAATTTTATTTCTGTCAGTTCCTTACAAATCTTTTAGTGTTTTGTTTTTATAACGTCTTAATATACAATACTTAGATTGCAATATCATTAATTGCAAGACTAAGTTTCAAAAGAATAATTTTCCTCGTGATTTATGATAAGCTAGATGCTCAATACATTACACAAACTAATTTGACTATAAGAATATTGTTCAACGAAACAATGTATCTCAAAATGTTTAGTTTATAGCAAAGTTCAGGTTACCTGTAATTTGGAAATATTTAATTCTTACAACGTGTAAAAGATTTTGCTTCAAAAAATATCCTGGTTGTGTACATAAGTACGTGAAATATATACGTCATTTGCATGCTCATTCCAGATTAACAAACGTATTTCTAAAATTCGTGATTTTAATTATTTATTTTTAAATTCATGTTTACTGATCGGCAAGCAAGAGCGAAACCACCATATTAACCACCTCATTTACCGTACTCAAAAGTGTACTCCTTTGCATTATAAAAAATGGACCAAGCCAGACTGGTGTAAGCATACACGCTTTAAGTTGCTTTCGAGTAGCTTTAGAAAACAGACGAGGTTTCCAGTACGCATGGAAGTTTTCACTTTCCTCTTTCCCAATCACACTAAAACTCTGTACGATACAAGTAGCAACTGCAACCACTCCATCAAATCCCAACAGCAGATAAAGCATAATAGGAGGCAATTCATGATGAAACTTCATGCAAACCGTGGTTGTTGCAACGTTAATACTAAATGCAGTCATCATAATACCTGGATACAAACAAGTTCCAAACTGATTGACATCCCTGACAAACAATATGTTTTGTGCGTAAATCATCCATTCCCGATGAAACATGTTTGGATTCCTTTTTTGTTTAAAGTTGTCGTCGTAATTGTAAGCCCGTCTTAGAATATACGTCATTTCAAAAAGAAGGGCGGTAACATAGGTAAATGCCTGCATTATAGGAATAACTCCATAGTAACCAGATACGCCAATATACAAAATGGAAAGAAGTTTGATTAAAATTGGTCGTTGTTGAACCATTTTTTCGGGCAATAGCCAAGTACAAAGTACGTATCCAGGGTTATTGCTACTTGCAACAGGGAAAAATGTTACTGCAAACCATCCAAATATGCAGGTCAACATCATGATGTAAAGTAGACCACCAAATAAAGCGCTTGCTCTTTTACTCGGAGCTCCAGGAATTTTGCCAGGATTTTTTACTCGATCGAGATACAGGTTTCTTGCTTGGTTCATCATGACAATGCTGCTTAGAGTACGATAGTGAAAAGTCCATGCTGCTACTAGACAGTATATTTCAAGTGTTAGGTATAGAATGCAGAGTACAGATCCAAGAATTGCCTTCCCAGTTTGTATTTTTATTTCTTCAGGAGTTAATTCTTTAACTGGGCCACTTTGGGTTGAATTTGTGTCGCCATTTAGAATTCGAGTTAAACTGGTATAACTTCCGATAATCATCAAGCAGAGGTTCATATTGATAAGACGTATTTTGTACTTATGTTTTGATGGAGGATGAGAACAAAATCGATTCTCTTCGCGACTGAAAAAGACAATTGGTGGGCGACTCTTCTGAATAAGTTTCTGAATTCTGATTAAAGAACTCCACATTTTGCTTTTTGTTTGACTAAAGCTGTGAGTTCAATATTGTTTAAAGGTGTAGAGTGAAATTGAGTACTGAAATCGAGTTCAAATTAGCGATTCCATCTCACATAACTTTTACCATGTAATAATGTTCTAACTTAAATCATTTTGTTGAAAAACTAACATGTTAATTTGGTGGATTATACCTGGGTGAGCCGCAATTAAAATAATTACTTCTATGAAAGACCAATGGTGAGAATTGACCACCTTCGGGGAAATTACGGTGCTGAAAATGTGAATACAAAAGGCGTACGTGTTATAAATATTATTCCACTTATTTCATTTACTCGCAGTTTAATCAATTCGTAATTGGCCGAGTAAAATAAATTGACTTGGAATGGTAGAAAGTAAAATTTCAGAAACGATTTTGCCCAATACGAGGCGCAAAATAAATCAGGTCCATATGAACTATTACATGGCCTTGACCAAAAATAAACACAAAGCTAATCTAAATATGAACATGAATATTCTCATGTATGTATTCATGCATTGTGTCAACCACTAATTTGATTTTTTGTTGAAACATTTGCAAGAGCCTTGGACATGAATAACCGATAAATATAAAAACCCTGCCAGGAAAATTCGACACTTCGAGTTTGCATTTTGGTTAAGGTTATGACAAATAATTACACTAATAGTACTTGTTTAACGATCGTTTACGTAAAACATTGATTTTCAGTGGGTGTAGTCCTAAAATATGTAAAAACTATTAGTTGTATTAAAACAAGAACTTTCAATGACAGTTCAACTTTGAACAATTAAGTAGCTATAGCAACCACCACATCAAATCCAAAAAACAAAAGCAGTATAAGAACTGGTAATTGCTCACGAAATTTCATGCAAACCCTTGTCGTTATCACATTGATCCAAAAAGCAGTGACCATTAAAACTGAAAAAAATAATCCACCAAATGGATTGATTTCCCGGATAAACACAATGTTTTGTGCACACATAATCCATTGATGATGAAATGTATTTGGATGCGTTTCAACACCAAAGTTAACACTCGTATTGTAAGCTCGTCTGAGAATGTACTTTCCTTCAGAAAGACCAGCAGTTAGGCAAGAAAACGTTTGAACCACAGGAATAACTCCAAAGTAACCAGTTAATCCAATGTACATACAACAAAGTATTTTGTTTAGATAGGACCGATCTTCAAATATCCTTTTGGGTAGCATATAAGAAATTACTACCTGTGCTGAAGTACTTCGACTTGTTAATGAAAACACGGTGACCATTACAAGAGCCACGAAACATGCCATCAATAAATGGAAAAGGAGAAAGCCAAATAAAGCACATTATTTTTTGGTTCGGGCACCAGGAATTTTGCCGGGGTTGTTTAAGCAATACAAATAAAGACTTCGTGCTTGATTCATCATAAAGATGGCACTGTCTGTTAGATATTTGGAAGTCCACGTGTCTCCCAAGCAGATTGTGTAAAGAGTTATGAAAAAAGAGAGAAAATTGCTCCTAAAACCTTCTATTGTGTTTGTATTTTTATTCACTCTGGAGTTATTTCTTTTACGTCTCCAATTTCTTTTGAGTGATTTTTAGAATCGAGAACTTTGTTTAATCCAATTATGCTTGCAATTACTGTAATAACAATGATGTAGTCTATAAAACGCACTTTGAATTGCTTTTTGGACAAGGTTTAGCTTAGATTGATTTATTGTCGTCAAAAATTACTCTAAGAGGGCGAAGTTTCTGTTTAATCTTTTGAATTTGGATAAAGGAATTCCACATTTTGATATTTTTTATTGTGCTAAGCTAAAATCACACTAGAGTTTGATATGCTGCAAAAACTATTTGATTGACGTTCGCTAATCCCAGTTCACTTATTATATCACATATATCTCTTTTTCGTAGTTTAAAACCTGTTTTGTGTAATTTGACTGGTCGTGTTCAATTAAAATAATGGTTTCGGGTAAAAATTAAACACAATCAGGGAAACTGCTGAGCTCGAAATGTGAACACTGGTATTCTATTTATTTTTTGTGTGTATAGCGTACCCTACCGTTCATTACGATCACACTACAATAAATACTGTTCCAAAAGTCATGTCTGTTTGCCGATCCACTTTGTGGTCATGTTTTGTCTGGAAGTTTAATTAACTAGTTGAACAATTAAAATGAATTTGGTTGATTTTGTGCATAGTCAATAGCTCGGACAAAAGGTATTAACAAGTTTAATTTAGTCGAAAATGTTTTGTCGAGTTTTTGTACTGCCATTTATTTATTTATTAAATCCATTTATTATATATTACTAAACCAGTTTTGTTCGCAATACTCGACAGCGGTCTTTTAGTCGACTAATAAAATTTGAAGCACAAAATCCTTTTTATGTGGATTTTGTTTAACAAGGAACACTATATAAGTTTCAGCTGCATTAAACAAAACAAAATGGCGATTCTAGAACATTTTTAGCGCCAATTACGATTCCAAAGACAATTTTCTGTAAAAAGCATTGCTTAAAAGGTAATCCCGGTAACAACTATTCGACTATTGTATATTTGTCTCTGTCCAGTAAATTTTCTAAAGTCTGATGTTGAATGAAAGTTGAAAGATTCTAAAAATAACAGCCTAATAGCCTTTGTTTTGAATAACAACGATTGACAATTACATAAAAACTTGTTCTCGTATGGTGTTGTCAATTATTTAAATGCGGATTAGGTTTTGTTGATAAAATGTTATTTTGGGAAAATGTGGATTATATAATATACCAGGTCATATTTTTAGTCTGGGGAAACCTTTTTTTTAAATCAAAAGGAATGACGTATGTGTATATTGAACAAAACGAATTGATAAAATAGATTCCGAACGGGAGGATTAGCATATCGCAATTAAAAATTACGTCAAAGTTTCCTATGTTGCCGTTTTGACACATTTTGTCAGTTGGGCGATGTTGTTGTATTAAATTGACAATAATTGACATTCTATCAACAATTACTTTTATCAATAACACTTTTCTAAAATCTTGTTTTCATTGTGCTGGGTATGATATTATTGCTACAAACTGTATTTTCTGTCTATATTCTTTAGGTTTGCAACACAGAATAAAACAACACTTCAAATAGCTGGTTACCGTAGAGTTAAAGCAAACTACTTTTTCGTAGGACTGTCAATGGTTTTTAGGAATGTTTTTCTGGTTTGGGTGAAAGCATTAATTTACTAGAATTTGTAAAAGCTTCTTCTGAATTTAATTTTCGATTCTGAGAAATCAAAATCTTTCATCGAATTTTGTTGCGTGACTCAGTTATACTACGTTAAATTACTCTTCTAAGGTGCTCATTAATTTATTCAGATGAAAAACACATTATTGTTTTGCACAAACACACACAACCACAGTTTTTTCTGGAAGTTTTTTCATAACGATGCTGTATTTTAGGAGATATTAGAAACGGCCACTCATGAGTCATTAAATACTACCGCGAATAAATTACGCTTTTACCAATACGATGATAAAATCAATAAAAGCATACAACTCTATGGTTTTTTACATTTTGTGAACTTTATTTAAATAAGTAATAGTTTATTGGCAAATATGTTAAAATCCAACGTAACTAAAATACCTCCGAAAAACAATATTGTATGACAACATTACTACCAGCACAAATTTTTAGGTTTTTTGTGAAGAGACTTCTCATGAAAACAAAGCATCACTGTTTATTTTGAAACATGACTAAGCACAAATTATTTGAATAAGATGTACAACTCAATTTTAACATGTTGCATATTTTGTCAAAAATTGACGAAAGCTCAAACCAAAAAACTTTTTATTACGACGACATAATTTGTGGGTTTTAGTATAACTTAGGAAAAACAGCTGGTATGTTAGAAGCAAGAAACTTTTAATTCTAATTTTCAGTACTTAACAAATATTAAAACACATATGAGACGTATTAAAATTTTAGGTACTGCCTTCAATCACCGTTTGCATTATACTGAACCGTATACAAATAAAAAATTATTTTATGAATACGAATGAAAATAAAAATGCCAGTAATAAAGTAAATACAAGTATTATCTACTCATAATAATGCATTATCATGGAGTATAATTTTAAGTTGCTTAAGAATATTTTATCTGCTATGTAGCGCCTCACAGCTTAGGATGGCATAAAATAATAAACTTTGGATAAAAACGCATAAATCTATCGTACCTTTATATCTTAATGTAAGACTTAATTGTAATGATTTGAAATCCTAGTTCTAAGATATTTTTCTTTACAAAAGCCCATGTACTGTAACCAATTCCAAATGATTTTACTTTATACCATATAAATTATCAATTTACTCATCCGCAAGTAACAGCGTTACAACCATGTTGACTACTTCACAAACAGTATTCAAAATTGTGGTTCTTTGCAAAACAAAATATGGCCCTATTCGTATTGCAGAAGGCATACAAGTTTTTAACTGTCTCTGTGCCAATTTAGAAAACAACCGTGGTTTCCAATAAACGCGAAATCTCTCACTTTCCTCTTTAGCAACCACACCAAAACTATGGACAACAAATGTAGCAACTGCAACAACCGCATCAAATCCCAAAAACAGAAGAAACATGATAACAGGCAATTCTTCAGAAAACTTCATGCACACGAATGTTGTAACAACATTTATGCAAAACGCAGTGAGCATTATACCCGGATATAAAAAATTACCGAATTGGTTTATTTCCCGCACCAACAAAATGTTTTGTGCGTAAATATAATAATAATAATAATAATAGATTTTTATTCAGCAGGAAAAATACATGACAAAATTTTACAACTGACAACTTGAAAACAAGATTTTAAGGCAGCACAAAGAAAAATATTTTAAGTTTATGTTATTTTAAGTCAATAAAGAGAAATATTAAATAGAAGTAAGTAAATATGAATTTAGAGTCAATTTTACAGTAATTAATAATTTTGATTTTTATACAATTTTGATTTTTATACAATATTATCTAAATATTTACGTATCAACCAAATTTTGACGCGTTTTTTGAATACTTCATATGAATCCAAGGATTTTATTTCCATTGGAAGTTCATTCCACAACCTAACTGATCTAAAATGGAAGGTACGCTTTCCAATCTCCTGCTTAGGGTAGAACTTATAACAAAGGTCATATTTCCTTCTGCTGGATTTAGAAGTTGAATAGTAATCACTAAATAGTTCAACATTGCCATTTTTATAGAGAAGAAATGTAGTACACATAGTCTTAAAACTGCACAAATCGAGTGGTAACAACCAACATAATTCCTCATACATTCGTTTGCTGACAGGATCGTATTTTCTAACTTGTAAAACCAAACGCGCTAGCGTTCGCACAATTTTATTTGCCAATTTCAGGAATACATGCTGAGTTGATCCATAGATTGAGGCCATATAGTTGCAAATAGAGAGTATGTAAGACTGACTTATGTTTGCTAATTGTTCCGATGTCAGGTACTTTCTCACTGTGTAAAGTGCCCTAATACGAATAAAACAACACTTCGAAATTTTGTTAATATGGTACTTCCACGTTAAATTCCTATCAAAAACTAAACCGAGGCACTTTAATGATTCTGAGCTTGTGATCCGAAAACCATTAATATTAAATGAAAACCCTTCAAGTAAGTACAATTTTCGACTAGAACTTAATGTTATCATTTTGGTCTTGTCAGCATTGAGTACCAAACTATTTTCATTCATGTAGTCGCACACTCTTTTCATGTCTTCCGAGACTTGCTCTTGTAAACTACCCTGTTCATTAAACTTTCCAAAATAAATAAAATTCGAATCATCAACAAACATTACTGTGTAGCCATTTTCGATTGAACTAGGTAGGTCATTTACATATAATGAAAAAAGAATTCCCCCTAGAATGCTTCCAGCTGGAGTACCAATGAATACATCACGAATTTCTGAGTACTTCCCATTTACATCGACAAACTGTTTTCGTTGACTGAGGTAATCCCGCAACCAATGATCAGATATTCCGTACTTAGTTCTTATTTTAACTAACAACTTTTCCCTATGCACAGAGTCGAATGCCTTTCTAAGATCAATCGACACAAGCACAGCAAAGAAGCCTTGATCTATTTTCTTCATAACAAAGTCTGTTGAAGCAATCATTGCAAGTTCCGTTGAGTGATGTTTCCTCCCTCCAAACTGCGATTTAGATAAAATACTTTTTTCTTCTATGAATTGCATAAGCTTATCATAATATAACTTTTCCAGTAGAAGTAGCAGATTTGATGTGATTGAAATAGGTCGAAACTCAGATGGCAGTCTAGCTCCATCAACTTTCGGAATAGGAACCACCCTTGCAATTTTAATTCGAGCAGGAACGACTCCACTTGAAAAAGAATTATTTGCAAAGTGCAATAATATTTTGTTCATAGAAGGCAGATTCACCAGCTTGTCTAGAAAAAACTTTGAAATTCCTGTGACATCATTTTTTCGTGTTAACTTTTTCTTCAATCTTCTCCATGCCAAAAATAAATCTGATTGACATACACTTCTCACTGTAAACAAATTTGGATCACGAGATGCTAATTCTAAAGGGTTAATTGTGTCCATGATTTGGGCACCTGGCGGAAATCCCATTTCACAGTAATAATTGTTGATCTGGTTAGGTTCAATGTCACTTAGCTTTTCCGCTGCACGCTTAAAGTCTAGCTTGAGGTTAGAATTCAAACTCTTCCAAAAACCATCTTTCGTAACACTCTTTTGAATAGAAAACTTAAAATCAGCCTCAACGTTGGCTTTAACCAGTTTGTTATACAGAGTCACTTGTTTTTTGTACCAGTCAAAGCGAGTTGTTCTAAATCGTGTCAAATGGTACTTCTGAATTAGCATTAACCGTTCCGTTTTTGATGACAGCTTGAAGTTTCTCGCTCTTTCCTTTCGAACAACAGTTTTGTTTGGTATTTTATCGTATGCAGTTACTATTAATTTACAAAGAAATTGACACAAGTCGTTAGTATTTGTACATTTCAAGAGTGGTTCTTCATAGTAGGTCAACAGGTAATAAATATCAATCCAATTAGCACTTGTATAGTCCTTGAAAATTATTTTTTCACTCACAACTTTTTCTTTCCTTCCAGTAATTTTAAAACTTACAAGCGAATGGTCTGATATTCCCCTGTCAATCACATCAGTGACATGGTACATTCTTCTTTCACTTTTAATAAAACATAAGTCAATAATGCTGTCTTCTCTCGTTGGAACCGTCACCGTTTGCCTGAACCCATGCCGATCTGCCGCACTCATTAACCTTTTAGACGTAGATGAACTTTGACCTATGTTGATATTAAAGTCCCCCATAATAACGCACATTTTATCCATTAAGCTAAAGTGTTCAAAAAGTTTCTCAATATTTTTCAAATCATTCGAAATGTTATTTGTCCTATACAAACAAACAACGTTAAATGCTTTGTTCTTTTTTACTTGAATGGAAAGCGCAACCACCTCAACACTTGTTGGAGTAGTCCAAAAGTCATTGGAAAATAGTATTTGTTTCGTCGAATATTCATTTCTGCATACAATAGCTGCGCCACCTCCTCTCTCTTCACGATCATTTCGAGTCATTTTGTAACCCTGAATAATGGGTACAACATCAGATGTCTGGAGCCACGTTTCAGTCAAGCACAAAATATCACTTTTTTCATTCACAATTAAATTTTCTAGTTCATGAAATTTGTTGCGCAAAGAGCGCATATTTTGATGAATTATATTTATATTGAACTTAATCTTGCCTAGTCAATCATCAGTCATGGTATTGTCATCTTCCCCGTCGCAGTCCCCATCACCTTCCCCATTTGCCATGTCTTCTTTAGCACGCTTTTTGGGAACCTCCCTGTGTTCACCATCTGCGCTTCTCTTTTGACCCAATCGTTTAGAGCTAGATTCCTTATTCTCCCCACCATTTCCCTCTTTTTGTGTTGATCTGGTTTGATACGGATTTCCTGACAACCGTTGCTGCATTGTTAGATCTGGCACTACACGTACATGCTTAAATTTCTCTATTTCCTTCATCTTGCTAACGTTCGAAAGAACCTTTTTCTTCAAATATGGTGTAACTAAATACATTCTTATTGGTCGGTGCTTTCCGTCATTGGTCGTCTTTCCAAATCTCTCAAAATCAATTTTGTGACGGTCTCCAGGCGCTAAGATTTTTAGAAGTTCATCAAACAATACCAATCCTTCGTCATTTTCTGGGATCCCAAAAACAACACGATTATTTTGCCGCATTTGTCGTTGTCTTGATTCATTCATATCATCTTTGAGGTGATTCACTGCTTGTTGAACATCTTGTTTTGAACTCATCTTTCTTGCATTTTGCTCTAATGTTTTTACACGTCCATCCACTAACTTTAACTTCCCCTCCTGTTCGGAAAGTATCTTTTGAATATTTTTCAACACAGCAGTGCTCGCCTCTAGTTTCGTTTCCAAACTTTTATGATTATTCGTAATCAGTGTCATCAGGTCCCTCATTGTTGGTTCTGTGTCGCCGGGAGCCATTTATATAAGGCCGCTATAATGAATGCAATACAAGCATAAAAGCGTATAAACACAAGCCATGATGCACAGTATGCGCATAATTTTTAACGATATATTTTGTCACAAAAAAATCAATTCATTTTGGGTTTCATTAGTACATGTTCTCTGGAGGTATAACATGTGCAATGTGACCATAATTACAAATTACAAACATCCAAATGATGTATAGCGTGCAGTAATAATCATAGGCCTGCTTGCCAGTATGCCTACCTATATCTGATCTCAGGTCTCTAAACACTGTGCGTGCCTCATCACCAACGTCTTTTTTATCCGATAATCAAAATCACAGCAAAATGAGCAATGTCGTGTAGTTGTATGCATATTAAATGCATACATACATACCTGACTTTGAGAAGTCTCCGCTTCATTTCCCAATGACGATTTTGGTAATAATCTTCCCAAAACATTTGTATAAATATGAATATAACACAGCCATGAACAACAACTTTTATATTTCTATCCACGACTTCGAAAAAATGTCTTTTCTGTACAAAGTTCAGATTTTGTTTGTTTGCTTGAAAAGATGACGCCTACACCAAAAATGTAATGATGACTGTTTTTGTTGTTTGTTTGTATCCCCCACATTGTCTGATTATAACAACAGAAGTGTGCATCGCTAGCTATATGTGTGGTTTAGGCAATTACAAAAAAATGGCTAGCCTGGTTGTTGTCGTCGATTGTGTAAAAAATACATGATTTTCAACGTTTTATTACTATTTTTTTTGTAAAAGTGGATGCTAACCAAACCACTATCAGCAGCAGCTCATCTTCGAAATCATAATTTTCATCATCGGCAAAGCAAAAATAACACGTTTGTAAAATTCTTGTTGGTTATTGTTATTGATGATTTTGAGAAAATGATTCAATTTCAATTGCAAAGGCACGGTTTTATCAGAAAAAGTTGTAATCTATTCACGCAACAGTGCAATTGTATAAAATGAGAAATACTAAATAAAATTCCACAAGTTTACTAGATTTCGCAGAGTCAAATATGTAGTCTCCTCTGGTTGACTGCTTTGTATTTTTCGATTGCTTTGAAAGTATGTAATAACGTGTTGCGGTTTAAATTTTATTTTTCTATTTGAAATAATGAGAAATGAAATGAAGATGAGCAGTATGAGTTTACACAGATAATGAAGAAGTCACTGTTGAAATGTTTGAATGTCTATAAATTTTAAAGAAAAAGTTGAAGCGAAAAATTATGAAGCGTTGCGCTTTGTGCTGTACTACAAGCAACCATACTCATACGAAAGTAAGCAAATGATCAACAAGTCGCGTATATACTCAGGTAAAGCGATGTTGTTGATGATGATTATTATGTTGATGGTATAATGCGTTTACCATAATATTACCAATGCAATGATCATCTCACATTTTGTAAAGATGTGATGATAATGCTTTTTAGTGGACCACTAGTTAGTTCTCTCAAAGGTGAGCATCTTGCTTCACTATTCCCACGTGTGTATTCATTCAGTGCTCAGTTTTCATTTCAAAATTTTAGTCATCTTTAGAGCGACTGAGCTTCAACATGCGATGGGATGATTTTCAATAGAAAATGCGTTTTATATATTATTCCTCCAAAGGATCAGTACCGCATCTTTCATTGTTACCATTCAACTTCAGAACAGAGCAAAGGTAGATCTTTTGAAAAAAAAGAAGATTTTCCATTTTCCCTACAAGTTCAGCAGTAAAACGACTGTTTTTTGTTGAAGGAAGGTCTCATTAAAATAATCATTTTTCCCTTCAGCAGGAGAAGAATAGAGAGCAACAGATGCTAAAAAAGTACAAACCTAGGGATCTTTCCGCTCCTTTGTAATATGTGTGTACGCAAGTTACATTGATCAAATGATTTACAATTTTGTTGTGATCTTTATAGTCATTCTGTCTGTGTCTGATTGTTACCGTGTGCTAACGCTAAGGTGTGCTGTGTGTATCGTATTTACATTATCATTGCTAAAGGCATTTATTTCGTCTCTCTAGTTCTCTGTGTCAGTAAGAGTAAAAGAGAAGTGAATGTTAGCTGACTACAGAGCAATGAATCATGAACATTTTACACACACATTTATGTTGGTCGTCGTCAGTTGTTTCGCTGGATTGGATCAGATCAGATTGAAAAGTTGGTACAGAGTGAGGTGGCATAGTGTGGTCGGAGCAAAATGGTGTGAATGAAAAAATTTAAAGATCAAAATCTGAAAAAGTAGGCCCAGAGGAACATTTGTACTGCGTACACGAAAAAATATTTTACACCTGGCCTGCAATTATCTTCCTACGAGTGTGCGTGTACCGTGTACCCAGGTGCTGTGTAACAGTCAGTTATAGTCACAATTGCAATCATTCTGTTTCAACTGCACATGTAAATCATGTGGAATGTGATGATGTGAGTGTAGTGTCGTGAGCTTTTCGTTAAGTTAACCATCACGTCACATGTTTGTGCTTCCACATTGAAAATATTAAAATAAAATTGTTTCAATGTGATGTGGAGATAAGTTTAAAAAATAAATGCATTGATGGATTTATAAAGATAGATAAAGATTGCTTCATTTGCTCCTGAGGATTGAAAAAATTGAAATGTTTAAAAGTGATTCAAAAATAAGTTTTCTTACAAAAACTCATTTTCGTGTTGCATTTTTTATATGAAAAGTTGTTACATTGTTGAGATGATTTACGAATGTCAAAAAGGTATATAATGTTTTATAATGAAGGTAAGAAGGGACATGAAAAGCTACAGCGTTCGTAACAACGTAGATTGGTGTAACCTTCATAAATTTTAAACTTGAGCATTTTTGCGCAAAGTGTGTCACAAAAAGTTAGTATTTTTGAAAAAGCCATAAGCCAAGCCGAGTCACTACTCAATTCTATCGACAGTGTCGCCATTAGCTTTACACATATTGCGTACAGTACGCACACTCAACTCATTACATTAAATTTTGATTGCACAAAACTACTCTATTAAAAAGAATGGATTTTTGAAAATAATTTTTGTGATGACCATAATAAGTTGTAAGTATTTAGATTCAAAGCTGAAAAGAGTCAGTAAACTTTGACTGCGAGTACTGCGACCACCGTCGTAGTGATATAGCAGTCAAAGTCAAATGGAAAAAAGTGTAGAGCATTATACAGACAAGGCATTTCAAAAAATAATCATGAATAAATATGATTATGACGATGATGGCGATCATCCTTTTAATTTCAGACGAGCCGTACGGCTTTTAAGCAGTGTGGAATGTAACCAATCAAAAAAGTTATTTGGTATTGAAATATATTATTCGAAATTCAAAATCTCATAGTCTGTTGAGAGTTTTAATGGAGTTTTGCTATCATCTTGATCATCATAATCGAAATCATGATAATTTTTTGGTGAACCTGGCAAGCTTTTAGGTATCATCATCATATCACATACAGACAATACAGAGGCACGGCAAATGTATGTAAGGCTCAAAGTGTCAAGCAGAAATTTAAAATTGAAGTTTGACTAGCTTTTTAACAAGTTTGTGTCAAGAGATGAGAAACAAACGCATATTAATTTTAATGAGTTGGTTTCAGTTTGAGAGAGCGCTTCTTCGCATTTGCAGACACACGAGTCTCTAGATGAATAAAATGCACTGTGTAAGTTATATCCGCTGCTACTATAATGCAACAATGCAATAATTGTTTATTTTTCCATTACGTTTTTTAATAGTAATGCGTTTTGTTGTAAAGTGAATTTGTGTGTAGCATAAACTAGTAAACAAACTGAAAAACATAACACAATATCCTCCTGCTAAGTAGTTTTGGGCCACCGCAGCCCCAGCAGGAGAATAATGTTACAAACATGTATGAAAATGTAATTTGCAATGCAACGGCAGCAGCAGTAAGTAGAGTTGGTTTGGTTTAAGAGCAAGTTAATTCATTCGACAATGAAATGAAATGTGTGATACACGACAACAATGCGAAATAATAATATGTAATGTGGCATATGCCTGGCGAGTAGATAAACGCCAAGTCAAGCCAGAAAGTAAGAAAGATGTAGGGTTTTATTGCCCATTTTTGTGGTACGTGCAGATACTTTGAAAAGAAACACTGTGAAGTAATATGTTTTGTTGTTTTTGTGCATAAGCTGCAAAATGATAATTGTTTTGTTGCGCATGCGTAAGATGGAATGATGCTGATAACAATTCCTTTTTCATATTGTGCGGTAGTTGTAGTGTGGTCATGCGTTTTAAGATTTTTTTAAACTGCAGGGTATAGAGCCAAGGAGTGCATACAAAATAGAAAAAAACAGGATCTGTTTGTTATTATACCTATTATCTGAAGACTCATATTGTCCGCCGAAAAGTGTTTTCGGAAACTGAAAGAAATTGTGCGTTTTAACATCAAGTCTCAGTCAAACTCAAGAATTTCTTGTTCATTATTGGCTAGTTAACTTTTGGCTTCGAGTTGGCTTGAGGGAGAGGATGAGGATAACGAACGATATATGAACAACCAAATAGAATCGAGTGCCAACAGGCACGTTTTTTGATTTCGATTCCTCATCCTCATCAAAGCAGTAATAATCGAAACTTTGCTTTTTGAAAAAAAGGTTTATTAGAGAAACTTGGCTACTGAAATGGTAAATAAGGCATTTGATCAAAAAACTGCATTGGAGTAGCCACGCAGTTTATAGTAAGTAAAACTGACTTTATTAGAGTAAATGCTAATAAATATAAACAACTAGTTTCCTAGATCCTTTTCGTGAGAAGATGTGATATTTTGTAGGGACGCACTATACTGTTTCGTTGATATTATTATAAATGGTTATAATCAATGTCACCGCCACTGTCGAGTAAACTTGTGGTCTGATCTGATCTAGTTTTTTATTTATTGTTTTTGTCACTGTCGAAAGTAAGTGGAGATTGAAGAGTAGAATACAGTCTCACCGGAGTAGTGGTAATGACAAGATCATTAATATCCTCGTGCTCTGTGGAAAAAAGAATTCACTCACTTTTGTTTCACGTATTTTTGAGTACGAAACAAGCGCTAAGGGCAAGCAGTCGAATAAATAAAAGTAAAGTATGAAGAAAATCAAAACATTATTCGTGAATACATGCGGTTTTTTATAGTCAGTTATCTTAACGGTTCAGTCACACACTCGAGAGGAGAATGATCGTTGATTGAGATTGTTGACAATGCAATAATATGCTGATTGTTTTTAGTGATCATGTTCATCGGTAGCTTCATTTTCAATAATGATGTGTGGTGATGATAATGACTATCATTTTGTGAGATGACGATGACCAGACCATCGTCTTCCTTTGTTTGTTGTAAATGTTGGTGAGTTCAAAAAAGACGGCTGACGGGCTCCTCCTTGCAATAATAAATAGGAAAAAAGTCAATCGTTGGAAGTCTAATGGTCATATGCTTCTTGAATGTTGTGACAAGAATCTTGATTAGTTGTCGCTGGGCATTTTATTTCCTTTCTTTTTTCATTCAGTTCTTTTGAAGGATGAAAAATTGGGTCTTTGCTTAGAGCAGGGTTTTTCTTCTTGGCAAAAAATTGGATCTGATGCAGTGGTGATGAAATGTGATGTGATAGTTGATTTAATGAAGGACTGCTCTGTGGTACTATTACTCCTCTACACTCAAGTGGTTTAGTTCTCGGTAGAGTTTTGTGGGATCACTACTGCTGCAAGCAGTGAGATAGATGGTCCGTATAAAAACTAGAGTACTTATAAATAACGAAGCACATTTTTCTTCATTTCTCCTCCTACACAACCACCCGTCCTTCCTCGGCACAGATTCTTTTCTCTGAGAGAAACGAGTAGGGAAAAATAGTTTTTATTATTATTCCGGCGTTTTGGAAGGGAGAAGGAGTAAAAGGACGCCTTACTTCACTTTTCATCTGATAAATAATACTTTCCCTTGCGTCGTTACGCCTTTGGTACTCAAGTGTACCTTTTTCTCTTCTTTTCCTTGCAAAAAAGGCAGCTTGTCTCAAGGAACATTGTCAGGAATCAGAGTGGAACGAAATAAGTAATAAGGAAGAGGAAAAAAGAGAAGAGGAAACGAGAGGAAAAGCAATAGAATTTTTCTGCTTTGTGTGTATACTTATGTTCCCTTAAATTTGGCGAAGAAGGGACATTGTCATTATTAGTATGGGGATTGTGGAGTATCATACTCATATCAAGATTTGTCCCATATATTTGCCAAACCGACTTATTTTTTACAACTGGAAAATATGTTCTTATTACTTTTTTTTACTTGCCAAAATAAATTTTTAAAGCTGGAAAATAATAATAAAGAAGAAAAATGAAAGTGGATAATATGAAAGTAAATCAGTTACAAAGAATTTTACTGAAATATAAGTGTGGAGGAGAGTAATATCTTGTTTATTTTTGTGAAGTAGCAAAAGTACAAAACATATAAAGATAAATACATACATAGATATGCCTACCAAATAGATTCTTTTTATGATGTGCTGGCTAAGCGCACTCCTGCCATCGCATCCATCTCCTGTTTTTACAACATCCGTCTATCACGGAGAGAGACGCTGTTGGTTGTAAAACAGTAAACACTTTACTTTTTCTTGAGACGTAGTTTTTGTCAGCTTGTTCACAACAAGAGCAAAAAGTATTATTTGCCAAAAGAAGAAGGTTCGCAGACCAAAAAGATCAGCATTCAACTCGGAATGCTTTGCAAAAGACGTTTTTTCCTTTCACGAGAAATATATTGGCAGATATGGAATTTATTATGTGTGTTGGTGGTGGCTGTATGTAGCTTGTTCGTGACTGGGAATACGAATGCTGAATGAATATCCCCCGGACCCGAGAATGTTCCTAGAGAAAACCTAAACCAGACAAAGTGCTTAAAATTATGATGATGATGATGAGATACATATGCCATAAAAAACTGAAATAACGTAGCCGGTCTTATAAACTGCTGAACAGTTGAGACATTATTATGACCGTACATACATATTTTGCATGGTACATTTAAAATTCATTTCGTATCTAATTCAAGAGAAAAGTCAGAAGTGGTTTTGAAAAGTGTATTATCATTATCACTAGTCGTTGTCGAAATATGAAATGGAATATGCTTGTAAAAATAAGTGATTCTGGTTCAACATAAAATCGTACTATATAATGTGTCTGCAGGCTACTTATTCAAGTGATAAATTGTACTGCAGTATTATAATTCTGAAGCATTTTTTATTTCATCATGGGCCTTTAAAATTCTGGTCCAGAGCGTTAAATAAACCTTGGCCAATCAACTGATTTCACGCGTAACTTATTCCTTTGAAAATTTGTCCGGAAAATTTCCCGGGTAAAAAATATATTTATGTAGCCAAGTTGATTTATAAACTTGGATCATTATCTGAGTGAGAGAAATAACTTGAATTTCTTAACATTTTTTGGCTCGTTACCATTATCAAGACAAGCTAAAGAAGGAAAGTGAAAGAAAGGCAGAAACCTCCATGTCATATACATTTCGTCCTGGAATGAAATAGAATTCGTGACGATGGAGTAGTTTGCAGAAGAAAAGAAAACCTTATTAAGTCCTTGTCTTGTCGTCTCTTGATGTTGGTGGTGCAAAATTAAATGAAAAAGTGAAGAAAGAGTTTTTTCTTCTGTTTTGTCTACATACAAGGGTGACAATGAGGAGAACGCCTGAGAGACCGTAATGGAAAAGTGGAATTCATATACTCGTGTAATATGAGATGAATGAAATATGTCATACAGTCAAAGTCATACACATACACACATCATCCCATACATCCGAGTCTTATCGTTCTTCACTAGTCGTGTCGCATGTCGCTGTCACCCACATGCCTTCGGGAAAATTACGTAGAAAAGCTAGAGGAGCAAAACAATAATAAAAAACGAAACGGAAATAATATACAAAAGCTATAAGTCTGTTGAGAGTGAGTTGAGCTATGAAGCGAATAATGTGATGAAATGAAAAGGAATCTTTTCTGGCGAGGAAAGTTATAATTATTTACTGCTTTTGTGCCTGTGCCACTGTTACTACTTTATTGTGATTGTTGACAGGCAGCAGTCTAGCAGTAGCAGAAGAGAAGAAGTGGTAGTTTGTTTTGGATTTTTATACACTTCATCATTCATTAATTCAGTTTGTTTATGATGTGATGCGAAGGAGGAAAATAAGTTTTCTTGAAAGAAAGAGAAAAGAGATGAGAAATTCATGCACGTAAATATTACATGCTGGCAGTTGAGAGAGTACATGGTCTGGTCTGGTCACAAAAGCTAAAAGATGGTAAAGTATGATTCATTTAATATATGAGTCAGACAGGATGATTAAATGCCGCTAGCAGCAGAGCAACAAGCACCATAGGAGTCTTATGAATGGTGTACCACTTTCTATTACATTTCATGCACTGCCACGCTTTCAATATCAAATATTCTTTGAAAATGTCATCACCACATCATCAGTGGGAAATTTTTGCTTTGGTGTATGAGTGATATGCAGGAAAGTTTTTACAGCTAGCAGACCACTTTTATGGGAAAGTCAAACAGAAATGTGTTAAAAATTGTTATTTCTTTTCGAAAAGTACCACTTTTCTCCAACTACTCAACAAACTCCATAGGCTAGCCTATTATTTTTTCATCCACAACTTGGCTTCGTATTCGCATGGATGTCTCAACAAGTTTTCGCGTTGCGTATTTCTAAGAAAGCAAAACAAGTTAAAAAGCTGGAAAACTTTTTTCCGTGACAAAAAAACTTGAGGGTGTTTTTTTAGTTAGCGTATAGCCATATTTATAAATAGAACGATGTTAGTTGTACGAAGTTGTCATACATATTATGGTTTTTATGTTATAGCTGTATCCATACAATAAAACACAAACAAAACGCTTATGTGATGGAATAACAATGTAAAGTTATCAAGAGACATATGATTTTTATAAACATGAAGAAATAAATCCTCGTTTCCTTGTGTTATTCCACCTTTTACTCATGAACTTTTTTGTAAAAAGCGTAGGAAGAATGAATAAAAATTCTTGTGACAGGATAAGGGTGAAAATATGAAGATCAACGACTAATGTCAAGATAAAAGACGACCGCTTTTGTTTTTTAATGCAAAATAAAACCAAATATGTAATTGTCTTGTGGAATTTGTGTTTTGTTGACTGTCAAAAAATTTCCTAACATGACTGAAATTGATATGAATGAACTAAATACAAAATCTTTATAAACATGTCAGATGAGAATGGAGAATTGTGCGTAAAGATTTACAGTGTTATTTCAGTTATAAATTGTGATTGCGTCATGTGCATCATGATAATATATAACGGATAGATGTAATAAGAATAATATTTTCAGATTCGACCCACAAATGTATAAATTTCAATGCTAGTTGTCATTGTGCGTGCTGCGACCTAATATACTTATGCAAGTGAATGAAAATCATCGTCTCTTTTTTAGGCGACTGTAGACCGATGCATTCATATAGCTCGTTTACACTTCTTTAAGGTTGAATGGCTCGTTTACAAAAACAAGATGAAATGCATTCACATTAAAATGCATTTTAACCACAAAAGCCGACAGTTTTTGGCAATAAAACAAAGTTTCATATAAAAATTCATATTGAGTAAAAATCAAGAAAATCTTGTCTTGAAGTTCGTGTGTGTAATGTATATGAGACTACATATTCATGAAACATTAATATATAAGTTATGTTGACAGTTTTTGGTAGTGACTTGGTTTGTTTTTTTTTGTTATGTGACTCATTCATCTGCTATCAGACTACCGAAGCAGAATCCCAAGAGTATCATCATGAAATCAAGACGTTTTGCGTATGCATTTTATTTTATCTACCCTTTTGTTATTGACCGAGAATGTCCCTTCTTATCTTGTGAATATTTAAATTTTTCAACTAAACCTAAAAATCAAAGCTGAATTGAATGATAGTTTGATTGTTGTGGCATTGTTAAAAAATTAGGTTTGGCTACTACTACTACTTTACACTACATACCTATTTGGCTTTATTGTAGCGTAACAGCATTCCTCAAAGGAGCTTTTGTCAAAGGAACACTTAAACTTACGTTACATCGCATGCAAACATTTTGCCATTGCATGTCTGCTTTGTTGCATCATCATCAATAGCAGCAGCATTTTGTGTGATCATTTTTTATTTTGAAAATGATCACCACATCACACTACACATTATTATTGCTATCATCATTCACAATAACAAAGAAGGATAAAAAGGAGGCCCTGCCCCTATCAAAGTGAAATATGCTGCAACATAAACCCAGCCATACCATCACCACCAAAAAGGACAACACCAGCAACAAAAGAGAAACATTGTAATAAATATTAAGGCATTTATCTTGCCTTGTTAAGAGAATAAAGAATGAATGAATGGACACATTTAGAATAGATTATTATAGAGCGTGAAGAAGAAGATAAGTTTGTTGTACAAATTTTATTTTGGCAACAATGCCCTTCTCCACCGTGTTATTATCTTGACAAAAAAGATGATGGTATTGATTATACCACCAAGACAAGAAACAAGTTGGCTACACAATACATCACATCAACCTACTGGTAGTACTTGCCCATTATATTCATCAATTGTTTTGAAAATTGTTTCTTGAGAAGCGACAAAAAATGGATGCCACAGACGAATTCCGATTTATCAATACCGCAGCAGTGACGTCTTCAGCCACATCATCGTCAAGAAGGACACGAAAAGGTGGCAGTCATGCTGAAGACGGAGCCTCCACCGCATCGACATCAGCGTCGTCCACAAACAGCCTGCGCACTGTACCCGTTTGTGTGTATAATGAGAACCGCAGTTTCAAGCTGAGATTTTTCTGGGACAAGGCCTTCAAACTGTTCCATTCCCATCGGCCAGTGTACAGGGCCGTATCCGGGATAAATTACCAGGATTGTGGAACAATTGGTGGGGCAGGAAGCGCTCTAGTGAGTACCGCCCCGGATGGCACAAGTTTAGTCAAGTTGCGCAGTCAAAGTCACCAACAACTCAATAGAATAGTTCCTCTCAATGGGGAAATGGACTTTCCTGAATTTCGCAATAACAATGGTCGTAGAGTAGTACATCCTGCCTCCACTTCGGGGACCACATCAAGAATACTGCATTCAACAGTATCGTCCGCATCAGCAAAAAATTCTAGAAGACATTTGTTTTACGATGATACCAATGTAAACTCACAGACTGAAACTGCAGCGGATTTTATCCCAGTTGTTGTACCAAGGAAGAAAAATCGAGCTTTCGGTGGTGGTTCGGTTGCTGATTGTTCACCAATTTACACTTCACCGAAGAAACATCATCAAAGTACTACGCATAGCAGTAGTGGTAGACCTGCTAGTTGTAGTAATACTTTAGTAAATAGCAGTAGCATTTCCGGGGGTGAAAAACCTCAGAAGCGTAGTAGCAATAACGACGACTTTGAGGTTGATGACGATGACGAGCAAGAGTCTTCATGCTTCTTTTACTACAACAACGCAAACGGCGAATACGACAACGTACCAGGTATACATGTGAACAATCATCATCATAACAATACCACTAGCTGTTCTACTACTGTTTTTCCTCATCCAACAACAATAAGAGGATCAGCAAAAGCGACTCACCTTCACACGGCAAACACAAACAGTCACGTTATTCTTCCTTCTCACAACACCACTACCAACAATCGTCATCATCATCATTCTAACGTATCCGCTACATTATCTGCACAATCGTCATCATCATCAGCAAAAGCATCAACATCATCATCCTCTTTGCAGAGAGGAGCACCTGTTCAGTTGAGACGAACTCAAAGTAGCAAAAGTCATCATTCTAGTAATGAAACTCAGCAACGGCACTACTGCAATAACAACAGTAACAATAATCATTTGAAGAGTGCTTCAGCTACTGCCACTATCAGTAGCCTGCATCATCCTCACAACCATCGTGAAAATAAAAGTTTACTGTTGACATCTTCCTCTCAGAAACATCAGCAGCAACATCAGCCAAGAAACGTACCCAGTCCTACCTGCTCGGCATACGAAAGTTGGAAAAGTTCAAGTGCCGGTTCATCTTCAACGAAATCGAAAAGAAATAGAAACTGTGAACAAGGTCAAGGTGGTGAAGGAGAGGACTCGTCAGATACTATTGGAAATGACTCGGGATTAGATACATGGAAAAGGAAGAAAATAGGGGATGTTGGCGGTTGTGGGAGTGAAGTAGTGAACAGTGGAGAATCCTCTGGTATCGTGTGTACAATATCCCAAACGATTCCCTTTCATAATCGTGCCCATAACATATACAGTGACGAAGAAGAAGTGGAGAACGATTACGCGACTGTGGCATCAGAAGAGGAGGACTACGAAGAGGTGGGTGGTGGTGAAGGAGAAAGGGATCTGGATTCGATTGAACCAGTAGAAGATCAAGATAAGATGCGGATGATGATAGAAAATGGGAGTGTGATGTACGACAGTTTGGATGATGACACGTACTCTGTTGTACTGCCTCGCATGGTCCCACAATCAGCATCCACAAATACAAACACAGCAGGATCAGGATCATCGTCGGGATCCTCCGTGAATGGGAATACAACAGTGGTTTTAATCAATAGCTGTTGTGACGACGTGTCCAATTCCACCACTCCCGATCACTGTCAAAATCCTGTCAACCTCCATCAACAGAATAATTCATCTCAGTCAGATACTTTCAATTTTAGTGATTATGACGTGGAGTGCATGAGTGAAATTGATTTGAATAGTGAGCCTGGAGGATCCAGTGCTGCATCTGTAGTGGTTGAAGAAGAAACGAATGGTGGCGGTGAAAGTGCTAGTGGTCCGATAAAATATCTCATTTGTCATTCCACCTCAGAAAACGAACTGGACAGTTTGGATCTCGCCATGTTTGAAAGGAAGCAGAGAGAAGCGGCTTCCCTTTTAGGGGCATCCGCTGCTGGAAATGGAGCTCCAGCAGATGCTCGTCTGAATGGAGAAAGTTGCTTGAATCTTTTGAATGGAGCTGGTTCTAATTTGTTCTCCGCTAATAAAAGTGATGATGATAGAAATTCGAGTTTATGTGCGGAAGCTGGTGGAATCATGGCCATTCATTCAAGTAATAACAATACTTCAACAACAACAATAAAAGAGGGAGGCGGTGGAGGAGATACTGCTCAGCAAATACATTTACTCGGACAAAAGTACTATGGTGTTGGAAACAGTGATAATGACAATGGCACATGTAGTAGTACAAAAAGTGCCCCTTCAACTATTACCTCCCACGCTGCAAACAGCAGTAAAAGTGAAGAAATTTACTCAAACTCAAACTGGAGTGATGCTGGCAGCGAATTTGAGTTTGTTGCTGGACCAACTGCTGTTGCTGCTGCCGCTAATGCCGCCACTGCTGGCGTTTCAACTGGTTCAAGTACATTTTAAAATATTGTTTTACTAACCACTACTAAACGCATTATTATCCACAAAATTTGACGCATACTTTCAACCATATATAAAATGTCTACTAAAATAATTTGTCTGCTGCCGGCAAATTGCTTTGAAACATTTTCATTCTTCACTCACTCATTCATACATACATTCTCATTCATTACACTTAGCACAAAAATGAAAGTGCTACCGCTTTATACAGATTGCTTCGTTGTCGCCCTCGCCCAAATACCATTTTCAACTGGGCTTGCTTTCGCACTTACTTTCGTTAATTTTTTTCTTAATTGTTTATCTATTGCTGCTTCTCTAAAGCTTTCTACTGCCAAAACTAGATCACTAAGAGGAGAGCTGTGATAAAAAACAAATGAGTGCAAGTGGTTTTCTGCTAATATCTGATTATCGCGATGGCGTGGTTTGGTTCGTTTCGCTCGGCATTTTGGTGTTGGCGTTCTGTTGTCATTACTGCTTAAAGTCTTCAATGTGCTAATACTCAACTCATAAAAGGGTAAATGGCAAATTGTTATTATTGGATCTAGCTGAGATGGGAGAGTGCATTGTTTGGTGTATGTAATATGTAATGGCAATGTCCTAAAGGTTACCTATATGGCGTGAATAGAGACATTACCGGCGTTATTGAATATTCCCTTAAAAAGTAATAAATAACCATTTATTTTCTCTACAAACTTGACTTCGTCTTTTGTTTGTAGCGCATTGTAAGAGCGTTTGCCATTATAAAGAACGTTCCCTGTAAACCATTCATTTAGCACCAAAAGCGATGAGACTATTGTATGGCTTGAGGGTGGTAGAAGTTTGAATTTTTTTGTCTTTCTAACGAGTTCCTAGGAAATTGAATCTGCATACCATAAAGTTATGGCATAAACATTGTAAACAGTCAAGTCAGTGCACTAGGAAGAGGTAACCCCATGAAAAATTCCGTGAAAGTTAAGCAAAGTCACAGTCGGTTATTTTTGGTGTTTTTGGCGGTGGCATAGTCATGTTCTCAAAACGGGTGTCCTAAAAGCAACCATACCGTACTTTTAATGTCATTCAGTACCCATTAGCATTTTGCTTTCGAAGATGATACGTGTACTGCTCTCATTATTTTAGTCTACTTTGTTCGGTGGTACATTATACTGGCTTAGCGTTAGAGGATTAGCATACACAAATCTTTTATTTCATTTTTATTTTATATTTTGTGTTGCTCATCCTTTTAAAGCTGCTAAATTGATTTCCTCGTTCGTTGTCGTCATTTAGTTCATTCTTTGGGCTTCATCAGTTTTCCATTTACAATCCTAAAATGCTAATGCTAATTGCAGTTTGCAGTACAGAATCGACCTTATAGCTAGCTCTTCTTCTGAGCTAACTCGACCATTATGTATTCTTTTGAACTACTGAACTGAATGGATATAAAATGGGGATTCTTAGAATAAAAGATGTTCTTTCCTACTATTGCATCTCTAAATAAACCCTGGTAGACGGTTAAATTAGATACTCTGTAATAATTTGTTACATTAAAGGGAACCAATGATCTATT